>VYZV01007127.1:138301-170236 GCA_013401275.1 Pandion haliaetus | reverse complement strand
TAAATTCACTTGTACTTGGGCAAGGTTAGCTAGGTTGAATAAATGTTGATTGTTGTTTGAACTCCCCTGGTGTCGGTTCACCTTAATTCCAACAAAGGAAATCCACGAATCTGAGTCGCTCCAACTTTGGGACGCGACACAGCCTTTCTAGAGACATTGTCTTTTACATGGAGACGTGACAAGTACCTTCCTTGGGACTTGAGGCAAAATCACAACTGAGTCCTGTTGTATTAGAAGACAGGAAGGGAGAAAAAGGAAAAAGCAGGAGGTAGAGCTGTTACCTGACATGTAGGGAAACCTCTAACTCTCTTGCACAGATTGGTAGCCTTTCTAACTACCCCTGTGTTACTGAAGCTTGAACCATCAAGCTGCCTCCGAGGACATGAAATGCTTGCCCAGGCTATACAGTTGATGTGACTGTCAGATGTGTTGGGTGATGGATGACTGTTCAAGGTCTTTTTTTAAATTGGCCTTGTATCCTGGATGGTAGAAGGAATAAGTTTGACAGTTACGGTGATTTTTTAAACAGCATTCCTTGTCAGCAGTCAGACCTCTGCAGATTGCTTTCTGATCCTACTGAACAGCATGTCAAATATATTGTTATTTTATGAGCATCTTTCCACCCTCCCAATTCCAAAAGTTTCTGGGGAGCGTGAGGCTCATGAGCAGAGTGCTAATGTAGCCCATAAATCATGTTGATGGCAGTACAGTGCTTGAGCATTCCCGAGGGGGAAGGTTTTACAACCCTTACCAAAATTCTTTGCTCTACATCGGGCATGATACCTGCCATAACGACCATAGCTTGATTTCAGGTTGCAATTTAATGTTAGCTGCCATTCACTTTTCTTTAATTTGTAGCAGGGCTCAGAGACTAACAGTTAGGAGGACATGAATGTCAGTAGACTAACACTCACCAACTTCTTGTGGAGTCTGGGCAAGCCCTTGCAGGCTGCACCTGCAGCTCAGGTGCACTGCCTACAAGCTGCCCTGAGTACTGGTTTCATGCTTCTGTAAGGTTTTCCTACCACCTGAACCAAAACTGCCCAAGATGAAAGGGTTAAGCACATTAGTACTCTACGCCAAAACAACAGTCTTTTGCATGCCCAGCTCTAAGAAACAGTCCAAAATCCTCTGAATGTTGAGTAAGAGCATGATGGAAGCAACACTTCATGCATGCCTTGTTCTCATTAAGCATGAGGCTCCAGCAAACCTCAGAGAATGAGCTTGAGGGATCATTGAACAGGCCTGGTCTATCTGTCCTAATGTAATATATGCAACAAATATATGTGCCTAAGCTTTCTCTATCTGCCAAGGGAGAGTTAAGCACTCCCTTGAGAGATCCAAAAGAGGCAACATGCAGAACCGTTGTTATGTTTGATGGGTGCAATGGATAAATGTAAAGCAGTCCTAGCAGAAGGGGCCATAACCCAGCTCTACCCTGCAGCTGGGTGTATAGAGTCAAACTCCCTTAGACTCTTCATTTAATTGGGTTACCAACATTTTCTTCCAGTGGAAAGAAGCTATAAATGGACGTAAATGGTTCTTGCTCTGAAGTAAAAAAAAAAATTCCTACATTTCACAGTTTCCATGCAATGTCTTCAATATAAAGTGGGAATAGCAGTAACTTCCTTAGCTCACACAGATAGGAAACAATCTATAAAGGATCCTGAGATGCTCGCAGACTAAAATAATGGGAATCCTGAAAAAATCCCTTAGGCACAGATGGTAGTATTCATCACACTGAGGGCCTGGTGTGCTTGGAACCATGTAAAGATGTAGGAGATGACACTTTGTCCCCCAAGTTCCCAGTTATTGTCCTCCTCTAGTAGCTGTTAAGTGCCAGCCCAGTAGCCTGTTTGCATACTCTGTGATTGGTATCAATGTTTGTATTAGTATTCAAAAACCAACAAAGGGTGTGTTAAAAATAGCAGAGATGACAGAAAGAGGGCAATTACTTGGTTGTGTGAATAGGAAGGATAATATTAAGTTACTGTGTAATTAAGGTTAGACCAAGGTGAAATAAAGATAGCAAACAAGGAAAGTAAGGAAAGGTTACTCATTCCGGACCCAAACCTATCCTTACTGAATTTAATGACAGGTTTACACTGACCTCTGTGAAAGCGAGTAGGAGTAGACTTGAGGTTAATTTAGAGACATATTCATAAGGCAGTTTAATGAAACTTGATAATGTATAATAGAAAAAGAAACCACAGACAAATAAATAAATGGGAACTTATTGAACTGAGCTCATCTTGGAAGTGGTTTGATATGAACTGTTCTCTCACATCATGCTGTGTGCTTATTATGAGAGATGCAATGCACAGTTTTGTTTCACATTAGATTATGTACGGGCTTTCTTCAGGGCAAATCGTTTCCAAAAGGCCTGAACCTGGATGTGTTCTGCCACTGGTCAATCTCAGGCTGCAGGGCTGATCACCAGCAGGTACCAGTGATGTTTTCATGATTGACTGGGAAACATTTGTGGCTTAAATCCCACCTTGTTTGCAGCCATCAGAAAATGCTGCGTTCTTTTACTGAACAGGCATGGAAGTTATTGATTTCTCCTCTGTGCTTGCAGGAACATTTGTTGGGGAGTTGTTGGGACTGCCTGAAATGGTTCAAGAAAATCGCTTGTGAGACAGAGAAGGAAACTAATTAAATCTTCAGAGAGGAAAAGGACTTAAATGATGAAAGATGGTGGTAAATTACTTAGCTAACAAATAGGTGCCTTGGAAATTGAAATACAAATTAGGTTATCTAATTTTTCACCGCAAACCTAAGCAGTTCCATTAATATGATTTCCATCTTGTGATAATATTTCATGGCTCATCAGGAGCTTGCTGAGACATATTAATGACAGCTGGAAACAATGGTAATACAAAGCTTTTGTTTCCAGGTAAGGTGATGAGAATTTTCCTAAGAAAAGGATCTTAAAATTTGATGATGCTTTCATGAGTTGTTACATTCACACTACCCATGAACCCAGTGCTGTATGTGTCCACCTGAATAGAGCATATGATGAAAATTTAGACAAACAAGTTTGATCCCTTTACCTTCATGCATATTGTTGACATTGCCACGTAGGGCTGCACTAAGAAACAGGGGCAGTTACGATGGACGTTGGCTATGGATCAGGTAGGCTTCTTCTGGGACAGCAACCAGTGCTTTTGTCTCAAGACTGGCACTCTCTGCCACACATGTTACGTTGCAGTACCAATATGACTTTTTCATTGTATTCCCCTTCTCCCTGGACAGACTCTGAGCATTGCTCTTGAGCTCCTGCTATTCTTTTATTATGGTAAGGAACTGCAGATGGGGAGGTTCAGTAGGAGGAGGAGAGGAGAGAACATCTATCTACTACTCGGAAGCCTTTATCAGAATCTTTTGTAAAGTATTGGGTCAGATTTTCCAGATATCCCAGCAGTCCCCTTTCTGCCCAGTAGCGACGCATAAGATCACTCACTTGGAGCATAAGCTGCAGTCACCAGTGCTTTGATTTTCTTACACATACGTTGCCTTCGCTATGTTTCAGCATTAATTCTGCAGTGAGAAAAATGCATATAGCTCACAGCTGCCTGTAAGCTACCTCATTCCACCTGCCTGCACACTGATATTCAACAACCTTATTTTATAATATATAGGGTTGGTTTTTTTCCCTTCTTTAAAGCACGATTTTAAATCTAGGAGAAACTGGGAGAGCTGTTGTGAAATTATGGGAGATTTTATTTCTGTCAATTGCCAGAGCACCTTGCTACAACTCATTTTGTGGTTAGCGCAATGCATATAGTGGAAGACAGAGACAGATGAACAAACGAACATGGTTTTAATTTAAAAACAACAGTTTTTCAGCAATAGCTATACGGAGTGCATGTCTGACAAAAGAGGAGGGAAATATTCATTTTTCTTTTTAAGGGTGACATCAACCTCCAAATGATTTCAACATGGTTTTGGATCTGGTCTCTCTTCCCCTCCCCGCTTTTTGTCTAAGCGATTAATCAATGTAGTCATCCAGCAGCAGTATCAGTTGCTATTTTACAGTATCAGGTATGGCAGTGTTCAGTCGGGGCAAATGGCAGCATGGCTCAGCCCGTTTGTGACCTTTTTAAGCAGACTACTGCATTTTATACCAAATGGAGCAGGTTGTAGCACCTCCATGGTAGGTACAGTTACCTGCAGCAAATCAGCTCCAAGTCTGGTCTAACTGTGACAACTTTTTGCCAATTCCAGACAAGAAATGTACATTCGTTTGCTTCCAATAGTTGTAGCTTTGTCAGATGGCATTTTGAAGCTCGGAAATAGCAGACCAGCTTAAGAGCCTGAAGACAAATAGTTCAGGGATATTGCAGAAGCAGCTCTTCCTTTGCTCTTCCTACCAACCCAGCAGTGCCCCTTACCCACTTTGGCCACTCATTTGGGCTGTACCCTGCAGAGGCTCAGCAGAGGAGCTGCAAAAGAAGACCAACTCTTAAGCAATGATGTGCCTTCAAGCTGTGGAAATAGAGCTTTTCCCCTTTTGACTCTGATTCTATATGGACTCTGTATGGTCCATTAAGGTGACATACAATGTATAGCCGCAGGATCCAGTTTACTGGCCTCTATAATGTGCACCTGCACAATGAAATTGCCCTAGTACATCAGTAAAATAATGAATTTTCCTGACCTACTGTACAGTACTAATGAAATAAGCTCTCTCTTCCTTCATTAGTCACTTAATAGGTTTTCTGCTTCATGTCAGCTGTAATCCTTATTTAACATCACCAAAGAATAATCCTTTTGTTTCTACATCAGAAACATGGACATTTTACTCCTATTATATTGCTAAGACGATAGTTCTCACTTCAATAACCCATGTTCTGCATCAGTAGGTTTAAATGAAGACTCTGAATCTTCACGATATCATCTTGGAACGGGACAGTTTTTCCTTTCGGGACATTAAGGACAGTAACCCTTCTGCACTTACACAGTGGTAGATACAGCAGTCTACATGCTCTGAGCAAGAAATCCAGATTTAAGGTGTAAAATGTGATCAGGAAGGAAGAATCATGAAATGTATGTCAGAGACTTTACAAATCTTGAGAGATGAATTCTAGCAAAGCAGTAGATAGTGTGTCTGTCAAAGCCAGCTGTTTCCTTGGTATTCCATTTCAAGGGAAAATTAATCCTCATGATTATCTACATTCAATCTATATGATAAGAATGATGATAAGATTAATGATCGAAGTGTGTTTTTGTCTCAAAGGTCCCCCTGCTGTTTATGTGCCTACCTCCTCCTTAGGAACCATAGTCATAGATGTAGCTGTCTGACACAATCTCCAATTGCTTGAAATACGGTTCCCTGGATGGTTCATGCATGTGATGTCCCACTTGCTGAGTCCTGTGTGATCTAGGTATCTGTTTCTTACTTGTTTAAAAAACCTGCAGGAATAATTGAATCCATATTAATGGTATCAGCCTATGGTCCCAAAGTGAACACTGAAGCTATAATTCAGTTTCAGGGCTCTGCCGCTCTTCATAAGCCATGAGAATGAAGAAGGCTCTTTCACCTGAATGACTATCTTATTCATTCAAACACCGTGTAGTTGATCTGTGCTACACTTTATGAAATGCTCCTTGGTTTTGGTGCTCTTAAAAACTTTGCCTTGTTTTGTGGTCAGTGTTTATTCAGTTATTCAGGTTCATTCCTCTCTCTTCATTATTGGTGCTGATTAAAAGGGCCTGCTTAGGAAAAGGAAGCGGCTATTGTCCTTTCCTTAGCCATTTATTCTAATTGCTTTTTGCTTGTCTCGTTTTCCCATGTGTGGTTCTCTCTTTTTTATTTTTTTTTTTTGTCGGAAGTTCTTTTGCTGCTCTCTGTCATGCCCAGTGTGGGGAACAGATGAGGGTTGAACACATGCTGGAGCATTCTTGAAAAATGGAGAAGTTTGGCAGAAACTTGTATTTGATGTCACTCCCACTCAGTATCTCCACAACTTTGTGTCTCATTGCCTGAGTCCCGCAGGTGTGGGCCACCCGTGCCTGCACCCTCAGAGTAGTACCCCTCTTTCAGGGCATGGCGTGGTGGCGAGGAACAGGCTGCTCGTCATTTGGAACCACGTTTGCTCTGGGTGCGCATCTGGTGGGAAACTGGCTGCAGTCTATCACTGCCTGTTCAGCTCCTGATGGAGAACAAGCAGCAGTCAATACCTGGGTATCACTTGATCACAGCAGTAACTGTGATTAGGGAATAGAGAACAAGGCTACTTCTTCATCATGATGGTAACTTTTTTTTTTTTCTTTTCTGTGGCTAAAGAAAAGTGATAATGTTGCTCTGTTTGTTTCATTTTACAGACCACCCTTAAAATAATAAGCCCCCATACAATTAATTTAGGAGCTTCTCTCTCATTAAGTTTATAGGTTATAGTGTCAGGACACTCAGAGATACTTAGGCTTTTAACCCAGTGACTTGGATGGGAGGAACTGCAGTTAAGCTACTTAACGGCAGACTTTAAGAAGGCATTTAGATGCCTAAATATGCAGACGGTTTCCTGCTGCCTTTTGCAAGAAGCACTACGAGAAAGTCTTCTGCAGGATTTAATTCTCCTTGATATGTGCATCTGAAAGTTTACTTTTAAAAAATCTGCTTTGAAGCCCTTTTGAAAACGTTACCCCAAGACAGCACCTATGGGCTATAGCTTGAGACTTTGAAATACAATATGGACTTTAGGCTCCTTCTGTGAAGGAGGGTTTGAGTTTGGCTGTTGTCACTGATGTATCAGGGATCTGATTCAGTCTGTCTGGTTTTGCCTTCCTAAGGTGTGTGTGCTGCTGGGGAGGGAACTGGATAACTGGAAACACAGTGAAAGTGCATTTGTTCATACGTGCGAATGATTATTCATAGAATATTTTTGCTTCGTTGGCCAGCTCTGCCAAGTATCCACCCACCTACAATAAGCAGACTTAGAAATGTCACAAAAATATGGGCTTGAATTCTTAACACACTGAAGGCTTGACTCAGATCTTCTTTAATAACATTGCCTTCAAAGTCAGCCAGCAAGAACATCACAGGGTTGGATCTCACGCCACTGTGAAACACAAGAACTAAAAAAACCCAACATACTAGGTAAGAAAACCACAAGAAGTGCAAAAAAAGAAAGTGTAATAAATAGCACATCTGTGATTTGAAATGTGATTATCGTTGGTTTTGTGTCATTTCCATAGGATATCTGAAGGCACATGCATTTGGGTAGATAAAACATATGTATGAGTGAGAGTCTTCCCTTTAGGAGCAGCTCTGACCTTACATTTTCAGCAATTCAATGGCAAAAATTATTATTTTCTTCCTAATTCTTTTTGGGGAAAAGAAAACCTTCACCTTGCCTCCTACTTCAAGATCCTCTTGCTTCTATGCCTTGTAACTATCAATCTTCATTTACTTTGCTGGACAGGAAAATTAACCTTCCAGGAGGGCACTTTTTTTAAAGTGCAGCATAATTCCTTAGTACCATCAACACTTGTGGAACTGTCACTGGTTCTATTGAGTAAGAAATGCTGATAGCATCTGTACTTCATCTTCATATCAAAGAGAGCCTGATGATCAATTTATTTCCTTGTCAAATACATTCTTTAATGGGTTGCATTTTGAGTGGTTGACTATTCTGATAAAATCAATTTAATTAACTATCAAGATTTGACAGAACACATTCAGGCAGTGTCATTCATTTCAAAAGAATAATAATTTCAATCAAAGACAAGTTGCCAACCATTCTAATGAGGTATCTCAACATTAGTAGGATTTCATGCTAATGATGAAAATGAGATAGTTCAGGGTTTCTAACAAATTATGATTATAAACCAGATATTGCATTAATACCAGGGTACACTGTCACTATTCACCAAGCCATCAGTATTTAAAACAAATACGTATGAACTCCTGCATGCGTAAGTTGGTTGGGAAAAGAGGGAAACAAACAATCCTCCACTCAGCTTGTCATTCAGGAGCTTGTGCCACTCAGTTACTGTGGGGAGGCAGGCAATACCCTTCGAGCACATCTCATACTTTGTGGGCGGCAGATTCCCTATGAACAAATAAGCAGTGGTGTATGCGGTGTACTAGAGTTTACATTGCTGTACTGTGCTATCACTCCATATTATTATAGTGGGAGGCTGAGCATCGGCAGGATCTATTACAATACTGGATGACTAAAGTACTTCTTGACTTTCCACAAGATTTTAAATTCAGGATGAAGGAGCGGGAGGCATAGTGTGTGAGAGAAACACAGAAAGGGAGAGGATTATGCTTCAGCAGCCTTCACGATAAAATAATAGTAATTGGTTTCAGTAAAAACCCATAATAGTTTTTTTGCACTTTGCAGGAAACCAAGTGGCAGACAGATAAAACAAATTACTTCACGCAGGACGATTAGCAAGCTATTACAAGGTGCTGCTTGTGTTTCCCTATGACTGCAAAGATCATGCCCTATTTCTCCAAGAACTTTATGTTCCTGAAAAATCTCATCCATTTAAAACCTATCGTTGTGTGTACGTAGAGCCACTACATCTCTCTGAGCACAGCCCGCATTGTCACGCGGGGCCCGAGAGAGAATGACTTCTGTGACCACACGGAGGGGAGGGGGACTTTGTAACACTTGCTGCTTACCCATCCGAAATAAACCCCAGTGTTACTATTGTGTGCATGACTGACATGTAGTACGAGGGAAACCTCAGGGTTTTATTGTCCTGCATTCTTGTACTGCACTACCAGGTTTAAGTGAAAATGCGCGGTGTGGATTTAAGCGGTCAGACTTTTATGGCTGATTCCTGATAGTGACCCATTAGAAAGGAAAAATGATTTCTTGGCAGAAGAGTACAAAGATTTCAAACTAATCAGATGTTGCGGTGAAAAATCAGTTTTCAAAATTTTTTCTTTTGATTGAAAGTGCTTTTCAAGTTTGTGTTTCAAGATGGCACCTGTCTTGATAAATTAAAGATTGGCTTCAACTAACAGTAATTCAGCCATTAAACAAAACAATGAAAAAATACCTGAACATGAATGGTACAGAAAACTTACAGGTTTGAAATAACTATGTTGAAGAATGCCCCTTAATGCATGATCAACATTGTTTTACAGCTAAGTTTTAATGAAAACTATGCAAAATGTGGAGATCATCACATTTACAAATGGGAAGTTTAATTTAGTTTTTTGAAGAGAAAGCCTTTTTTATTGCATTGAGACCAGGGGAATTATACTGATATAAAATGTAGGAACAGCATAGGAAGTAGTATTATATTCTCTGGCAAGACTTTGTCCAAGAGCACCAATTCCCCTGACACACACTGCCTGGCCATGATTTCAGTGAAGAATATGAGTTTCACACCAATTCCTACAAGACCCCGAACTCCCTTCCTTAGCTATAGACCACTAAGTATTAATAGTGAAAAATATTTTGCCTTATAATTGGGCTTGGTAGGATTTGACATGCGTTTTTACTGAAAATTGATGGTTAAAATCAAAGCTTATTCTTGGTTATAATTTTGAGACTCTTTCAGCCTCCTCCTGTCTCTCATTTCTGGACCTTCAAACCAGCTCTGTGATTTTAGGTTTGGCCAGCCAGCTGTTTTAGACCAGAAATTATAGTTTGTGGTGCTGGGGTGAAACCTAGTGCTGGCATCCCAAAGAAGAAAATCCACTGATACGAACTTGCATCTTTTCGTAACTAATTTTATTGATATGATCACTTCTAGGTTGTACCACAACTGCATTATGTACGTTAAATGAGACCTTGTACAACAATTTGTTTATTCAGTCTGCCGGCCAGAGTGCAGGAGACTTACTGGTCTCTTAAGGCAGACACCCCAACAACTGGGTCATTAAATGTTCAGATTTATTAGCAGCAGTCAGAACAAGAATTTACTTGTTTTAGTCATGACCTCTTCCCATCACTCACCTTATCTTCCCACCAGTGATTAATGGTGGTAGAGAAAAGAAAATAAGATGATGACGATAGCTTGAAACATGGTAGGTTAACGGAGGCTAATGGCATGTTTGTGAGCTTGGGCAGACAGTAACAACATTGCCTGGATGTGGGGGAAACCTATGGCTGGGCCCAGAGCTGCAGGTGATGACTCTAGTGAATAGACTTCAAGAAGAAATATATTTTCTTCGGAAATTTTGTTGGAAGACCTTGGAAATCTCTGTATTTGCAAAACAATTTTAGTTATTAACAGTCCAGTTTTGCCGTTGTTCCCTTGGTGAGTCATTGATCCGAGAACAGAAAATGTGTTTAAAGGAAAAGTGGGTGCTGTAATTATCACTCTAATTTTTTTAGTGTTGTCTTCCAGTGAAGCAGAATTTATTATTGATTTTATGGGGAAATGTTATTACAGTAATGTCAGGACTTAATTGTGCACTTATTAAAGAAAGAATGGGGTAGCACTAATGTAGATTACCCTGTTTCTCACAGGGTTGCTACTTAGTTATCAGAATTACCATGAAACAATATATGTTATTTCACAGCAATTATTACGTGGTTAGTCTTCTGTCACTATTATATCAAACTTTAATATTACTGTTGTTTTATCTGCTCTGTTATAGACAAAGCCTGCATTAATTTGTGGTCCTTGAGAGTGTTATGATGGGTCTAACAAAACTGAGGCTTCTTAGTTGCCTTTATCCATGGCAAAGTAATTCTGCCTCAAACCGGTAGAATTTGTTCTCTAAGTCCTGGTGCCACAGCCTGGGGGAATTCATAAGAGGAACAGAAGATAAGACCAGCAGCAGGATGCCCGTTGCTAAACCCCATGTCTCTGGGACTGGAAGCATCTCTAACTTAGTTTTCTTTGAGAAATAAAATACCCTCTCCTTTACTTCAGTGCAAAATTCAAACACTATTAAAAACCACTGCAAGAAGCAAGGTTCTTTACAACCTATGCACATCAAAACTGTGCTTTGGGTTTGTATGTAGGAGTTGCTGGAATAGGCTTGCAGCCTCTCCATACCTTTTTCTGACAAGGTCAGGAAATCCTGCATGGTCACAGTTGGTAGTTCCCTCAAAACACTGGTGTTTCCTCCCTCAGGACCATGCCAGGTGGTGGGGAGCTGAAGGCACTACTTGCAGATGCACACCTCCAGCCTGGGTCTGAACATGGAGTTATTACCATCTTCATTAACAACAGTTCTACATGCTGGTAAAGGGCTATAAGAAGGGCTTTAAAATGTTTTTAAATGCCTTTTAGGGAAGGAAATAAAGGGAAAAAACCCAGCTCATTACAGTTTACATGATTATTCTCCCATGTGGCAATCAAATTTGGATCCTGTTCTACACTTTTGACCATATCAAAGCTTTTGTGATTGGAAGAGTGTACCTCGAAAGAACTTGGGCTCCTGAACACCCCAGCTGATTGACAAGTTTGTTAGCAGAAATAAAAGAAATGTGAATAGAAAAGATTTATCTTTGATGCAGGAAAGCGCTTGGATTTTAATTGCTTTAATTGTAATATGGCCAAAAATCCTTTGGACTGAAACATAGTCAAATAACAAGGGAGACCTGATAGATGCTTGAAAGGTTGGGATGTTCTGACCAAAATAATTTTGCTGAGGTATTTGTGAAGTCACTGTGAACTAAATGATATTTTTAATGTGGAAATAATGTGAATGTAAATTGAAGCAAAGCAAACTGTTCAAAGCCAAATTCACCAGTAGCATTGAGGCTACATGTTTTATGGGACAGCTGATCACATACAGCCTTACACGGGTATGTGAATTTGTTGGTATGAATGATAAAGGGGCTTGTCTGAGAAATGATTCATCAGATTTTTCTTGATGATGACACCTTTATTGCCTATTGATCAACTTGCTCTGCCAGATGGAAGATGGAAGTATAAACGTGCTGACACATTATTAAGTTTATGTTTGTTTAAAATGCAGTAATGGAGAATGTTAGTTTTGCCTTTTTATTCCTGCCCAAGTAAGCATGTAATTTTCTGCATTAATTTTGCTATAAATGTTCGGATATGCATCTGGTGGAAGTAACAGATATCCATTTAGTTCTGTCAAGTTTCTGGCTAACCTGGTGGTCAACACTACTATCATCACATATATGCCTTTCTGTTCCTGAATGGAAGTTAAAGCAAGGCTATCTGAAAACTTGTTACTTCCATACTAAAAAAAAAGAGGTTTTGACAAGAAAAAAGAGCATTTATTAATTGAGAATAATAATGGAGAGTTACATGCTGAGCAGACCCCACATGTGCAACAGGAATCTCCCACAAACATCTTCTCAACACCTGAGCCCCTGAGTCTCAATTCCAGATTGAAAAGATCTCCATTAGTAACAGTACTGCTCAGTCCCTGTGGGCCTTTCACCTTTTAAAGTTCAACTCGAGAAAAATGACTCTGCAGAAATGGTCTCACGGGGATTTTGTGAGAATTTTCAGTAATGAGACACCTCATCTGCTCAATTCCGAAATAAAACAATGTTTTTTTTTCTTCTGTCAGCCAACCTTACACATGTAGTTTGAGAAGTTGGAAGTCAAGATGCATCCTTTCCTATTCACAGCTTACTAACAGTAATGCACTTATCGGGGCCTTAGCAATTCTGTTTGTGGTGTTGTCGTGGTTTCGGGTCAGCTCAGTCGGTAACAAAGCACCACGAAGCCGCTCGCTCACCCCCCACCCCCTCGCCTGGCTACGTTGGGATGAGGAGAAAATCCAAAGGCAGGCTCGTGGGTCGAGACAAGGACTGGGAGGGATCACTCCCCACTTATGGTCACGGGCAAAAGACAGGCTCAACTTGGGGAAGAAACAAAATCAATTTAATTTACTACCAATCAAAACAGAAACAAAACACAAGGGTATTAGGAAGGAAAACCAAACATCAGAACAACCTCCCCCCACCCCTCCCGCCTTCCCGGCTCAGTTCACTACCGATGCTGTCTACCTCTTCCCCCCGGCGGCGGAGGGGAATCGGGGATGGGGGTTGAGTCAGCTTGCCACACATCGTCGTTGCCGCTTCTTTCCTCAGGGGGAAGATTCCTCTCTCGTTCCCTGCTCCAACGTGGTTCCTTTCCGCGGGCTGCAGTTCCTCACAAACTTCCCTGGCGCGGGTCCTTTCCGCGGGCTTCAGTTCTTCCCGAACTTCCCTGGCGCGGGTCCTTTCCGCGGGCTGCTCTCCAGTCTCACACTGCTTCAGCGCGGTTTTTACCATGGGGTTACGGCCACCTTCGGGAGCTTCCGCTCCACCGTTCACCCCCCTGGGCTGCAGGGCCATCAGCCTCCTCAGGCTCCTCCTCCTCCCCCTCCACTTCCATGATTCCAGTGTCGGCAGCGATGTTCCTCTCAGGTTTCCCCCCCACACTACCGGTTCCCCTTCTTAAATATGTTTCCCAGAGGCGCTACCACCGTCACTCCCCGCCTAGAGGCGGGTCCGACATTTTGGCGCGTGGGTCCGACATTTTGGGGCAGTGAATTCTTCCAGCAACTTCTTAAAGGGGCCGCCTCTGCAGCCCCCCTCCCCCTGCCACCAAGGAAAACCGCGCCACACAAACCCATAACAGGTGTGCAAGATGGATTAAAAACCCCATCACTCCCCTGTAACATAAGGGACTCTGCAGGGCTAACAAGAAGTAGTAAAGGTAATAAAAGTATATTTTAGCCAGTACAGCAAACAGATACTACTACTGGATACACACTAGGAGCAGATGGCTATAATAAGACATATAGTTTGCACAGATACTTTCAGAGCAAAAAAAATAGTTCATTTTTGGTCCTGATTTCCCCACTATAGGTATATTCAAACAGCATTCAGTCACACAAAGGTGGCTGTGGCTTTCCCACGGAGGCTCAAGCTATGGGTGCTGGAACATTTTCCATTAAAATGTTGTTTTTTAAAGGAAAACAAAATATTAAATGAAAGGATATATATCATGAAAAGTATCTGCATACCTCAGAAAGTTGGTATTGTTTTTAAAAAAAGATGCCCCAAAGCGAAAATATTTTAGATGAGAAGATGAAGTATTTCTGCTGGATGCACTGCCCTGAGATCTTGTGGGATTTAATTTTGCTCCATCGTGTACTTGTTTTTCCCCATGCATTTACACTCCTAGTTAGACTACGTCTCTCGTGCAGACCAGGAGCTCTCCTGGGAGACATTGTGCATCACAGAAGAGGCAGTCTGGCTGCAAACCCAGGCATGTAGGGGAGAATGGAAATTGGAGAAGTTTTAATCAAAGTTGCAGTGAGTCGTTGCAGCTGCATTTTCAAATTGCATTTTTTCAGCTTTGACCACATTTTTTTCTAGGGTGGATAGGCTACACATTCACAGTCTTAGTTTTGTGAGGCAAGAAAGACCATAGGCAGATGATAATGAAAAATCACTTCCTCTAATTTTTTGGAGGGTGAGAAGGACAGGAAAAGAAAATAAGGTCTAATGAGCTCTAGTTAAGACAGCAGATGCGTCCTCTGGAGAGTTAAGACCATTGCCCCAGTCCTGCCCTGATGCTCACCTGAGTTGCCTGTCCTTGCATCCCTGGCATTCCTCCTTCATCCTATTATTCTGAGGAACAGCATTAATTTGTGACCATAAGGATTTAGGCTGCGGTAGGAGAAATTAATTTCTTCCCTTGTCTCTTGATATTTCTACCAGTTGACTGAAAATGTTCACATTTGGGGAATTCAGGTTTCTCGAGTCCTAGGTTCCTAGACAGCAGTGACAGTCCTCTCCCTCGCAATATTCCATCCAAGGTGGTGTGAAGAAGCAGGAAAGTTACATATAAAAGAAAGTTTCAAACTTTTAAATTGGTTTTGTCTGGTTGCAAAAGAGCACTTAATGTTTGTATCTGTTAAATCTTTTAAATTATTAAGTAGTCCTGAGGGCACCTGGAAATTAAAGGATGATTGCAAGAAATAATAACGTGATGAGGAAATTGGGGATACAGAGTGTTAAACTATCCTTCAAAGTGTCAGTAATTAAAATTAATTAAGGTTCATGACTAGAATTGGGAGACCGTAGAAGAAGGGTGATGCTACAGGGAAATAATATGAGGCGTTATTTGAATTTTTTTTCCTCACTGCCCATTTGACTGTTACCAGAGAAACTCTGAAAAGTTTTTGATGAGTTGTTTTGTTTTTGAATCAGTAAGTTTGTTTTAGGTGGTGTTCCCTGCCCCCCAATAAAACCCAATTACTCACTAAAAGGTAGGAATAATTTTTATTTCTGAAAAAGGACAAAAGAGTACCTTATATTACTTTCTAATACTTTTAGTACCCGGAATACTCCTCCCCTGCATGTTTGCATTGTAGGAAAGGAATAATAAGTAGTTCTGTCAGTAGCATCTGATTTACAAATATCCCTGCTTACTTGTCTTTTAGAAGCAAACATTCCCTGTGTATTATACGGGCAGTTTAGCAGGCACTTATGAAAATGGGACCTCTGATGTTATCCTCCAATAACATGTTCATAGAGAGACTTTCAGAGCCAGAGAGTATCTTAGTTACGAGTGCAAGTAGGATTTTATTGTTTTATTCAAGGAGGCATGAGCCTTGCATGGTAAATTAACCCTATATATCCTTTCATCAAAAACTAATTCTACATTAGTTCATCCTCTGACAAGTTATATTTATGGAGGAACTTAATATCCACTTAGTCTTCTGCTCCTTTTGATGCCATATGAATAAGCATATGACAAGAAATGTGTTAAAAACATATTTTTATTTGTATACAAACCCAAAATTGTACTTGAAACTGAATTTTTAAAAACAATGTTGCTTTTTTAAACCTATGACTTTTATTCTCTTTTTGGTGACAAGTAACACTGTTTGTGCTTTATAGCTAGACACACAAAGGAATTCATTCCTGGGAGCTTAGCTGCCATTTTCATTGTCTGTACCCAGAACAGAGAGCATCAAAGACGCTCCATTACTGCCACAGCCTGAAAGCACCTACTTTTCTTACATTTAAGTTTCTTGCTCTTAGTTGTGCCCCCATGCACCTCGGCTTTCAGCAGCTGTCTTTTTCTCTTGTGGAGGACAGATTAGGCATTATTCCACCCACCTTGCCTGTTGGCTTAATGCGTTTGCAGCACATGCCTCATCAATTATCCATGACATACAGGGAAGGCATGAGTATTTTCCATTCTGCTCCCTGCTTCTGCCTTTCCCAAGGCACCATGTGGTAACCAAGAGCAGGGAGCAGCTGCAGAGTGCATGGACGGCTTCCCCTCTCTCCGTGTTTGCACTTACGTTGCCCATCTCTCAGGCACCGATTCTGCAGCAGCATGACGGCTCTTCCCTGGGGTGGGATGGTAGAGCAGTCCACCTTGTTGAAGCTATTCCCTTTTTTGTATATACAGTCACCCAGTCAGGCCTTGGGTATGAAGAAGAGCATGACTACCCAGCACTGTCATGGATGGATACCTATCTGCTCCATAGAAAATTTTGGAGTGAGTGATTTCTGGTGTTAGAAGGGTGCAGGTCTTCTCCTTCCTCAGCAAAAGCCAGGGTGACAGGACTAGAGGGCCGCTTGGCCTCTTCCTCTGGAGGAATCAATATTTAATTACTATGTAAAAAGCAGAAGAGTTCTTTACAGAAAGGAATAAGAATTCTCCTTCTGGAAATCCTCTAAAATAATGGTGAGTAGGTACTTCCTGGCATCTGGTGTTTAAACCTGCTCAGCTGGAGGCAGGAGGTGGATCCAGCTCTCCTATGCAGTGGTGTAACCAGTATCAGCTATGGCATTGGAGGGTCCAGTAATTTTTCCTCTGACAGTGTCTTGAGACACAGGAATAAAATGTTCTTGCTTTTTAGGAGGACCCTCTCCCCCTCATCCCCACATCTGTAGGCACCTGGGTCTTATTTGTCATGTCACCGAAGTTCCTGCAGGATCCACTGTGCCATCTCATCACCGTGGCTGAAGCAATGACACTGGAAGGAGAGAGGAAAGAACTGGCTGTGTCTGAAAGAGAGGGAACGAGCTGGGCTCTGTCTGTCCTGCTGGTTCTTGCTTGGGGTAGCACTTGGCATTACAATGCATAGTGTAACCCCTGGATAAAATATGCAAGCAGATCCTGGCAAAGATTTGCTGCCGTGGTGGCCTGAGTCCAGGTGAGAGCCCCACAGCTGAGCTGAGAAGTCTTGCTCCCACTTGTGATTCTCCTTTCAGTGGGAAGGATTAAGCAGCATTCCTGGGGGCAAGTCCTGAGCATTTCCAGGCTCCTTGTTATGAAACCACAAACCGAGTCCTGGGCAGACATAAAGTGTCCTAACTACCCACGCTGACTGCTTGGGGTGTGTTACCCAGACCCTAGGCTGGAGCAGCCAGCTGGGCTCCCTGCGAAGGGAGGCTTTCCTCTGTCGTGCACCCTAAGGGACTTAGGAATATTTGCTTTAAATTTGAATTTTCTTTAAATAAATGTTTGAAATTTGAAATCCTTGGATAGCAGCAAACTGGGTTTTTTGACAAAACCTTGGTGGAAAAAAAATGCAGGCTAGCTCTGTTCATACTTCCAGAGAAAGCATTGACTGTCCCAGATAATGTAATAGGCAGAGAACTCACTGCACATTACTCAGGTATGTTGCATAATAAACAAAAGAAATAGGTGCCCAAGTGCAAGGTTAATCTCTTTCATAGGTTTCTTGTACTTGGTTTCTTATGGCTTTTATGATCACAGGCAAAAAATTCAGCTTTGATTGCAAAATATATCAGGCATCCCAAATGTATTTTTCATGTTTATTTGTAGTTAGTGGAACATTTTTTCATGGGAACTAAAAAGCATCTGATAAGTTTAAGATAAATTAAATCCATATATATGTGTGTGCATATGTGTGTATGCAGAGCTGGAAGCTAATGTGAGCCTGAGTGAGAAAGAGTCAAAGAAATACAGTGTCAGAGAGTCTCTGGCAGTATAAATAGTGTGTGGCACCTAACTTACTGCAAAGGAGAACAAAAATCAGATTGTTTCTCCTTCCGTGAGCTGACAAAATACAGAACTCTTATTTTGTCTCTCTGAAAAGTGTTTTAGATATTTAAAAACAGTAGTATTACACAAAATGTAGGAAATAAGCAGAAGACGTATAAGGAGGCTACATTGCATGTATAGGTTTACATCCTTCTGGGCTCACTATGACCCTTTGGAGAGGATCTAACTCATCTGTTCCATGTGTATGCTTTAGAGATAAGAACTGTTTCCCCCAAATCTTCAGGCCATTGCAATTCTAGTTGTTAATAACTTTTGTCCAAAATTAATAAGTGTGTATTTTTTTCCTAGAACAAAGGCAAAAATTTTGACTATTAATTAAATATTATAACTAATTTTTGGTTTACTTCTTCATGGTCTCCTTTTTCCAGTGTATAGGTTTTGAATAACTTTACCCACATTTCAGCTCTTTGAAAAATTGATTTAAAAAAAGACACATGCAATTACTTAGAATATGTGCATGTGGAAATTGTCCTTGACAAGTAAAGCAACACCATTTTAATATAATGGCATCTATATGTTGTGCATTGGTAAGCTTAAAACAGAATATGCTGCAAAATCTCCATGGAAGTAGAAAGTTTTTTTTTTTTTATTAAATTGATATTCATCTTTTGGTACTAATCACACATTCATCTTAAAGAAATCACACACTCAAAATCATGAAGTTCAGCACTATATGTGAATACACTAAGCAACCATCAAAGATCATAATCCTCAATACTCTGCCTGTGCATCACGTTCCCTTCCGAGGTAATTTTTAGCTTAAAGCATCAGGTATACAAACAAATGATTCAAATAGCAAGCAAGCAAGCAGCGAGGGGATCCAGACTCCCCAAAGCAGCCCGTTCCTCTGCAGCAGCCCTGGCCCGGGCCGGGGCTGGGGCCAGCAGCAGGCAGGGGTCCCTGGTGGGCTTCCATCCACCCAAGATAGATGCTTCAGCTTCAGGTGGACTGCATCCCTGTCTAACAGCTTAAGAAAATAGTTCCTTGATTACTTACATTAAATAATTAAATATTTAGCATTGAGGCAGCATTCCGAATAGGAAAACAGAAAACTCTGTAGACAACGGAGTAGTCTGACTGTAAATTATTATTCCAGGTAGCACATGACTGTTGTAAAATTACAGCATCTGTTTATATAGGAAGCAAGAAATGCATTTTTTATTAATGTGGTTCCAGGATCCTGTTTACATGATAAACTATAAATACATGTTATAAAACTGTTTACCATTCTTAGCTCTGTCAATTTGCATGCATATATTTTAGATTAATTAATTCTTGAATATATGTACACATGATGTTTTGTATTTTTTGGTTTATTTTCTTCACATTCAGTGTCTGCTGGTCCCCTGCCCTGGTAACATTGCACTTAGAGAGGGAGGCTGGAAGAAGAACCCAGAAGGCCCATGCAGGAGTATTACTTAGTTGAGCAGGGATTTTTAAATGATGAAAACATATTTTTATTGCAAGGTATGGCAGGCTCTTGGGTACAAGGACATGGCTTCCTACGCCCAACAAGCATGTAGCAGAACTTTTTTGTTTAACACATGGACTGAATTTACACATTAATGAGAACTACGGTCTAGGCCACCGTTTTGCCTTGTGCAAACCCAGTCTTTCTGAAGCCGTTTCTCAAGTTGCGCCTACAAACGTGTGTGTGCTCGGCCTGGCCCCTCAGCGCTACGGTGCCATCGACCCCGGATTTATCGGGTGTGTTTCAGAGGGAATGAGGGCACAGGTGCCTTTGCAAATGTGTGCCTCGGGTACCAGAGGTGAAAAAAGAGACCTTCAAGTTGTGGAATTTTTTATTAAAAGGTTTGTTAAAGACTTATATAGCTATATAGAGATATATACTCATATATATGTATATAAAGACTTAAATATGCACTATACATGCTGCTACACCGTCAACTACCTATTTCCCTACCTACACATTAGCAAACTGACTTACATTCATTTTTATTTTAGTCCTTTTTAGAGAGGAGTGAAAGCCGGCTTGCAAGAAGTGCCTTCCCTACACCAAGCCCCGCATGGGTAATCTAAGTAGCACACAAAAGTCCTGGTGAAAAACAGCCATTTGCCTGCAAAAGTTAACAGTCTTGGGTGAGGTATCAAACAGTGCTGGAGAAAGTCTGCCTATGCTCTCCTCCATTTGAACAGAGGGGATAAATTGTGTTCTTCAAGGGGGTGGGGAGGCAGGGGAAGAAAAAAAAAAAAAAAAGGGATTGATGCCTTCTGAGCAGCTTCTTTTTCCTGGTGTCACAGAGGCATTGTGTGGGTGGAAAGAGAAATATTTGTGTTTTGTAGGTAGGGTACACCTGTGGTGGATAAAGGGCTCCATAAATCCTCTTGTCTGTCCAATAAAGAAAACAGTGTTTCATGCTGGTGTGACATCACTAATATTTGCCAGGTCCACCTGGAAGTCATCAGTATGCAGTTGTGCCCTTCAGCCTCTCGTTTTCAGCTAGGATTTAACTAGTGCCTTTGCTCTGCTCTTATCAGTGCTGATTTTCCATTGTGCATATGACAGATATTAACTGGTGGCTGGAAACCTGCTTCTCCTTGCCCCAAACAGCTTCCTGGTCTCCTAGATTACACCACAAATGTGCTATGGGGTTAATAAATACAGATAGAAAAGAAGGAGGCAACATGTTTAAACAAACAGTGGCTATCTTGGAAAGGCTGGGGTGAATGCTTCTTCTTGCAGCACTCAGATTTGGGCAAAGTATTAAGCTGTTTTCTCTGCACATGATACTATGCCAACATATGTTTTGTAAATATAGGTCACCCACTGTTATTTGATATTTACTTGGAAATGTGATGAATCTCCTTATGTATGAGGTAGTGATCTCAGTTCAGAAGACACTCTGAGTCTAAAGGGCAGTATGTCTGTAGTAAATGACATTTCTTATTCCAGGAACTGTTTATTCTGAGTAAGAGGAATACTTCTGAATTATTATCCTGACATGATGGTCTGTGTCATCTGGTCCTCTTCCTATCATGTCCCCCTCTTTAAACCTGTTAAGTTGTCCAACAGTGATATGCAATGAGAACAATGATATAAATCTAAATTACTAATATATATATGCCTGTCGTCCATAGGAATCCTCTGTAGCTCTTGTCATCTGTAGAGCAACAATGTGTTACGTAAGAAATGTACCTTTTTCTTCATTTTTGACTCACTGGAAGTAGTAAATAAAAGCAACGGATTTGCTTTCTAGTATAGCCATCCCTCTCTAAACCAGTCACTCAGGTGAGTAGTGACTTTAGCTGCCTCTGTGCCTCTAACCATTTTTGCTACAAGGTCTGGATTCCTTCTATTTCTGATTTTAAAAAAGAAAGAAAGAAAAAAAAAAGAGAGATCTCCATGTCACACATTAATTAAAACTTTCAGCTAGAATTGTTTTAATCTCATTTTCACCTCTCTGTATGATCTTCCCATTGTCAGCTCCCCCAACAGACCTCATTACCCTGGAGGTTTCTTAAAGCTCCGGTCAGAGGTTTAATTTGTTTTGTGAGAAGCCTAGCTTTTACTAAAACAAAATCAACAGCAATAGTAACAATAATTTAAAAGAAAGAAGAAAAAGGAATTTGTGGTCTTTGTGACTGAGTGCAAAACCTCAGACACTAAATGAACAAATAGAATGAAAGGGCAAAAAATTTTTAAAAATCCTTCTATTGCTTTTGCACCTGCATGATTGTAAGCAAAAAGAATATTTTATTTTATCAATTTTTGATCTTGATGCATGCTTTTTGAATGTTCCAGATTTCCAAAATTACATCCTGACTTCCTTGAAAGTTTATCTCATTATCAATTCCAAAAGCTGGGGTTGCATGTTAAAGGTAACACACAGTTTCAGCCAGCTAAGAAATACAGGGAGGTGTATCCTGGATGGAGTGAGGTGGATCCTAGATCGAGTGGGATATCTTAATACTGGGCAAGAGGAATAAAAGGCAGTTTTGAAACTGTCATTGAACAGTGACTCTCAACAGCACATCTGAATGATGCTTCAAGTGCATCTTCATTTACTTTCTTGGGGAAGGTGATGTTTATAAGTTTAACACACACATGCTGGTTCTACGCGCTGGTTTACACAGCTTAATGTATATCAAAATCAATGGGCATTGGAACAGCTTGTAAGAACTGGGCATAAACTTGATGACTCAAGGGGTTTAAAAATGGGATAAATTAATTAAATCTTCAGAAGAATTAAGTTCAGCTCCTTATTTGTTAATCGTCTGCTCGGATCAAAGTAAGGAGGGCCAAGAAGTTCCCGAATGCCTGGATTCCTGTAGCTTTATTTTGAAAAAAATATGATTCCCAACTGCTGATACTCAATGTATTCTGGAGCTCTGACATTTGCTACGTACAGTACAAGTGGAGGGCACTCAGTTATCTATAGGCACTGTATCTTCCAGCCCCTGCTCGTAGGTGTAGGTATGGCACCGACAGTCACCTGGTTAACTTTGCTGCATTTTCACGTCAGTTCAAAGGACACTAAGACCTTTTAAAAGCTAAGCAAATCAGAGTGCCAGCAGAACAGTAACTAAACACCTACACAGGCACTTCAGTATGAGTGATCTGCTTAAAGCACCTGCAGTGAATTCAGCATGACTAGTCTTAAGAAGTTAGGTTACAAATTCTTAGGGAAAAGTAAAACCCCATTCTCTAGGCTTCTAAGACATAGTCGAAGTCTAACAAATGCCTTGCAGTTTTCGCTCAGGGGTCGGAAGCTTTGGATATGAAACACCGAGGTGATCACAGCCATCCTTTCTAGTTATGCATCGCTGCCTTAAACTGATATTTCCCTAAAGTAGATTGGGTTCTCTTCATTCCTGTTACTCTTTTTTTTTTACTTTGTGATTTTCATTTATTTTAGTTCATGTAATAAATTTATATATATATCTCCATAGTTTGGTTACAGTTTTCTTCATGATTTCCCCATTTACATACAGTCTTCTTTCCTTACTCTTCCTTCCAGAGTTGATTTCCCTCCCCCCCATACTGAAAGCAGGGTTTGTAGCATTTACCCTTTTCCACAGATGAGAGATACTGGAGCATCCTTTCTTGAAGTCCCTGGCTTGAAAGGGTATTTCACATTGCTCATCCAGAAGGACTGGTTAAGTGATCTCCTTATGTTCCTGCTTTCGGCCACCACATTTCAACGATTAGAAAAGTGGTTCTCTTGAATCCAAAGGGAGACCTACTTTTCCTTTTCCTTTTCTCTGTAAATGCAGTGCTTGCAGCAAGAATATGATGACTTTTTAATGGGATTTGTTGTTGTTGTCATTGTTAAGGTAACTAATGCCACACTGGGGTGAAAGAAAGGGCCCAGGGTTTGGTTGCTTTCAAATTTTTTTTTGCAATTGACAAACACAGCAAAATATTGTACATTCACAACATGAGAAAAAGCAAATAATAAATACAATCAGTGCAAATGATTAATGCTCTTCACTGAGAGTTAACAATGACTTCTCCACAGGATGAGAGCTAGAAAGAAACACTTTGTAACAGATGAAAATGTGCATTGAGTGCACGGGGTGAACGAAAGCACCTAGGATGTTGTATGGCACCGAGATTCAGAGCTCCGTAAGCCAGAGCTGCCAGAACTACAACACCTGGACTGAGTGCTCTTCAGAGAAAGACAACTGTCAGCATCAGCATTTTCCACTGCCAAAAGGTTGAAGGTTCACAATGAAACTTAAAAAAAAAAAAAAAGGGGTTTTTCTCCCAGATGCTACGACATGCCCATCGAGACAGAGAGCCACAGAAGTTCTGCACGGCAGAGCAGTGACAAACAGTGCCTGACTGTGTCATTACAAGCCGTGCTGCGCAGGACTTCCAGAAAGGCACCAGGTATAAAATGCTGCTGAATGTTACCGTCACCCTTGCAAAACAGGCCTGAAATTTACAGTCGATCAAGGATGGCATTGTAGGAACAATGAGCTCTTTCAGCCTGGCAGTAATTACTGGAGGTGCAATAGCCATGAATATCATTTCACTGTTTCAGGCCTCCGTGAACAATTTAAACGGCCGCAAGCCCACAGGAGTCCGTAACACTCCCTTCCTGTCTCAAATCCTCGCTATCATTTCTCTTCCCCTTCTCCCATCTTACAAACCTGATGTAGGCACTGCTGTTACTGGAGTAAAACACTACCCTGCCGTGTTTACTTGGGCTGGAACCGCAAGAGATATGACACTTCAAAGTGCCTGAAAAGGGTGGCAAAGCGCAACCCTATGTGCGATCACCTCTTAGGACCATCAGAGGTTTTGGGGGCTATTAGACGAGTAGAGCAGGAGCTAGCTTCTAAAGAGCTGTTTAAGTCTGTATTTTTTAACACATGGCAGAAGGAATAATCTTTACAATATTTTTCACAGCCCCCTTGCACTGTGAACGGGGGGAGTAGTCTTATACCAGCATGAGCAGTTTACTCCCCAGGTGCTTACAGGACTCAGATTTATGATCCATGAAATCCATGAAGCCCCAAGGAAAGTCTGTGTCCAAAGAGAATTTCAGCCCATCTAGAAGCTGTTTATCAACTTTATTCATCTTCTTGGATTTACATAGACACAGGAATAAAGGATGGCTCAAATAAGAAGGACTGCAAAAGAGTTATAATTTTATTGAACTGAACTATCCTTAAAATGAATAAATATTTAAATGTGAGCAATCATATTACAGCCACACACATTAGATGTTTATTGTCCAGTGCTGACCTTGTATTCACACCATTTTTCTTCTATTTTCCTTTGTAGCTTATTTGATGATGCTATTTTCAGTTCACTTCATATGGTTCTTTTTCACTGTTCACAAATTGCCAGAGACTAATGGGACAATTCTTCAGCAATTACACTGAAATGAGCACAACAATGCCCTGGTTATGTTTCATATTTCAATACATGGGAGCACTGCATGCCATCTTTCACCTTGAATTTCCAATATATTAGACCTTTATAAAGATATTATTCAACATTAAGGAAGATTACCAGCACCAATGAATTCTTTTTTAATTTTTCAGTGTGCAGTCCAGACGTGGCATCAGTGCATCATCAAGTCAGGCCAGATGAGATCTAAATCACAGAGGGAGTAGGATGCTGGCAACCAGTCTGCTCAAGCCATTCCTCCTGTTTTCTAATTCTGTGACTGGCTAGTGACAAAGCTTTTGAATAGGAGCAAAAACTCACGACTTGCACTCCTTGCTGAGTGCCCCGAATGCAGCGAATGCAGCTCCCGCTGGCATCTTTGTGCAGCTGTAGTTTACAGTGCACAGCACCCGTCACTGTTTTTCAGAGGTGGCAGGAGCAATTTTTGCAGCTGTACTTCATGTAAAAATCTGATATGGTTTTTTATTCCTACATAAAGAACAAAACCTTCTGGGCTTATAGGTTTTAGTTCATGTAAGACCCTAGGCAAATTGTCTGGCAGCCAAGAACACAAAAAGTGTTTCTTATAGGTATGTGAGAGAACTGAAGTGCAGTCATTCCTTCAGAAATGGGAGGGAGTAGGTGTCGTGGTTTCGGTTTCAGCCCAGCTGGTAACAAAGCACCACGCAGTCACTCGCCCACCCCCCACCCCCTCCCCTGGCCACGTTGGGATGAGGCGAAAATGCAAAGGCAGGCTTGTGGGTCGAGACAAGGACTGGGAGGGATCACTCCCCACTTATGGTCACGGGCAAAAGACAGGCGCAACTTGGGGAAGAAACAAGATCCATTTAGTTTACTACCAATCAAATAAAAAACAAAACACAAGGGTATTAGGAAGGGAAACCAAACTTCAGAACCCCTTCCCCCCACCCCTCCCACCTTCCCAGCTCAGCTCCATTCCTGGTTCTCTCTCCGTCCTCCCCCCAGCGGCGCAGGGGAACAGGGGATCGGGGTTGAGTNCTTCCCTGGCGCGGGTCCTTTCCGCGGGCTGCTCTCCAGTCTCACACTGCTCCAGCGCGGTTTTTACCATGGAGTTACGGCCATCTTGGGGAGCCTCCGCTCCACCATGGACCTCCCTGGGCTGCAGGGGGACAGCCTGCCTTCTCGCCACGGGCTGCAGGGCCATCAGCCTCCTCAGACACCCCTCCTCCCCCTCCTTCTTCACTGACCTCGCTATCTGCAGAGGGGTTCCTCTCACCTTCCAATCCCACTACCCACTGCAGGTTCCCCTTCTTAAATCTGTTCTCCCAGAGGCGCTGCCACCATCACTGCTGGGCTCGGCCTGGGCCAGAGGCAGGTCTGACTTGGAGCCGGGGGAGCTTCTAGCAGCTTCTCACAGGAGCCACCCCTGCGGCCCCCTTCTCTGCTACCAAAAAAAAACCCCCAAAAAACCTGTGCCACACAAACCCATAACAGTTGGACATCCAACTTTACAGTTCAGTAAACTTCTAGAAAACAGGTTTTCTACTCAGAAAAACTCACTGTATATCCTATGGAAAGAACTATCTAAATGAAGCAGTATCTTTTATTAAGAGCCAAAATCTTGAAAACATCAATCACATTGAGAGCAGTTCTGATTTCTTTTTCCTAAAATACTTGGTTCCATTCCTTGCCTTCAGTGATTGCCTATCACAGAGCTAGAAGTGAAGGTGGGAATCAAACAGGCAGAGGAGATAACTGAGTAAGAATGAAGTTGCTTCTGAATCTCTGTCAATGTTTTGTAAAATCCATTGACTTATACTGCAAGCTGCTTGAGATGAGAACAGAATCCCCTCTTGTACAATCTCTCTTGCAAAATGTTGAATAAACTGTTTGGAGGCACCTATAAATAAAGGTGTAATCACCTAGAGCAACCGTGCTGGCCCGACCAGAGTATTCCTATCTGTGGGCAGTTATTTACATGGGTATCCCCAGCTATCTTACTGGGAATACTGGAGCTAGGCGTTGACTGCTCATGGGGACAAAACATCTGCGCTACCAGAGCTAATGTTTGCTCCCATCTCCTGGTTTCACCCTTCTTGCAGTTGGGTCCGCTGAGGAATACTTATGCCTTTGACTTCCTTGGGTATGTGTAGATGCTATTATTAGATGCAAAGGTCAAAATGCCTAAGAAGCTCCCACATGTAGCTTCAGGCTCCTAAATGGATTAGGTATTTATTCTGCAGGATTTATTTAGTCTTCAGGCTAAATTATTTAAAATTTCTTTTAGCCTGCACAATGGTACTTTGATGTCTTAGTCACTTAAGTGATTTAAAAAATACTGTTATTTCTTCCCATTTTTTTCTGTTTTTTTTTGTTCTTCCACGGCTTTGGGTTTCTTTTTCCTTAAAAAAAATTCCATCACTAAGCATGTTTTATAAGCTATTTTGGACGTTCCTGTGTTGTGCTGAAGTGTCCAGAAAATTGTGTAGAAACCATATATTTAGGTGTTTAGATATCAAATAACAAACTTAAGAGGAAGCAGAAAGAAGTCTTGATCTTATGACAGTTGGGCATCTGAACTGTCCACTTCAAAAACTCCTGGGTTGGCAAGTTATTAGAAAGCTTTTAAATGTAAAGCATTTAAATGCGAAGCTTTAGTTTTTCAATCTGTCATTTATTATGGCATATTATTTAATTATAGTGAATAGTGCTTATGACATACTTGTCATAATATGAGAGACCTCATGGTTGATCTACTGGATAGGGCACTAGGTGTGGATCAAGAGAATTGGGTTCTGTATGCCTCTTTGTGTCCCAGCCCTTCAGTTTTTAGGGACACTGGCATGGGGCATGGGTGAAATTCATGGAATCATAGAATAGTTTGGATTATATGACCCTTTAAGGAAGGGACCTTTAAAGGTCACCTAGTCCAACCCCCTCCCTACCATGAGCAGGGACATCTTCAACTCGATCAGGTTGCTCAGAGTCCCATCCAGCCTGACCTTGAATGTTTCCAGGGATGGGGCATCGACCACCTCTCTGGGCAACCTGTGCCAGGGTTTCACCACCCTCAGTGTAAAAATTTCTTCCTTATATCTACTCTAATATGCCCTCTTTTAGTTTAAAATTCATGCCTTTCTCTTGAAGCTGAGTGAGACTTCTGGACCGTAAATTCCTAGCTAGGTAGACTCTAATTTATCGCACAAGGTAGCGAATGCAGTGAGGCACCCAACACAGAGGGGCCTTTTAAATTTGGTATAAAAAGGGGAAAAAAGGACAGCATTAAAATACTCCTATAAAATGTGAGATACCACTCTAGATACAGGTAATTCCTTAAGGTTTTCTCCCTCCCTTGGTTTTTTTGCACTAGTTTTTTTTCCGGTTAATCAGGCTTGCTCTTAAAAAAATCAGATTAAAAATGGAAAATAGCCATGTTCTCCAGCGAGTTGTAAATGCTTCTTCCTGTCATTAACCACAGCTGCTCTCCTGTTAGAAGGGTATCTCTATTCTAAATAATAGTTCTGCAGGTTACTGCTTTTTCAAAGAAACAAACTAAGTCATGGGTTGGATTTATTTTGCAGGGCAAACTTTTAAACCTCCTCAATATCTTCTGACTTGCTGAAGGACAAAACATCTCTTCAGCTGGGACAGATCTGCACTGATTAGGTTTGTCATGTTATTTTCGGTTCAAGTTTGACTGGGTAGGAGTTACATAAAACCCAGGATAAATCTCAGATGTGAATTCATATACTATTCCCTTGAATGCAGCTGTTAAAAAATCCCCATGGATACTGTTAGCCTTGCTTCTAGCACAGTAGTCACATTGCCATTCTCTCTATGTGCTTAGTGAGAGTGAGTCAAGCCATATAATAGCTGTAAAGAAGCCCGAGATTTAAAAAAGGTCTCTGGGTTATTTTGTGCTCTGAAGTATTCATTTTTTGAATCAGATTTGTCAGTACCAGTAGTACAGATGATCAGCATATGCATCAGCATCACTGCAGAGCCGTATTTCCTTTAGATCACAGTACTTTTTGGAGAGATCCATCCCTGACAGATATGCTGAGCAGGGTCAAACCATTCTCTCTGAGACGGTGGAAAGAAGCAGGGGACATAAGGTAACAAGCTGATACTAAATGCCGCTGAAAATTAATCACTTCGTGAGTTTTATCTTAGCAAGTCAGTGTCCATGGAGACTGTGGAGAGAACAACAGTAGATGGACCTTAAAGACATTGCAGTTTCTGCTAGCAAATGCAGCTGGTGACAACTCTGGCAGAATTAGACTTCGAGGTACAATTGGTGTTTGCTTCCAAAAAGCCTTGGCTTGTTAGGTCTTCACCCTAGGTCGCAGAAGGAAGGGAAAACGGTCTAAAAAGTTGCAGGCAAAAAGAGGGTCTATATGTTTTTGACTATGACAGATTTAGTTCTTAGCCGGTTTGCTGCTTGATTACAGTACATAAACATTATACGAGGCATTAAATTGAGACATTATAAAGATGAGATGATTCAGAAGCAATCCAGGTGTCTCCAGATTTAAAGTTGGAAGGTTCAGCCTTCACAGAAAAGCTTGTCACCCTTCCTCCTCTCCCTCCCAAAAGTGTTAGCTCTCATAAAGCAGAAATTACGGATGGTATAATGCAGTGATTGCCTGAGCAATTCATTTGGGACATCTGGACATTAATGCAATATTGATTAAACTAAGAGTCTCTTCCCACTCCTGTGGTCCTCCCATATATTTCAGCTGTCAATCTCTTTTTTCAATCTAAGGCCTGTATCTTCTGTTGGTGTGAATGGTGCAGAGTCCAAGATTAGTAACTTCTTCTGAGGTGAGCCCCACTTGGAGGTTGATTCAGCTTCCAACGGCTCTGCCGTAAATCGAGAGTCAATCAATTTCCGTTAGCAGGACTGATCACTCTGGATCTGAACTGCTGGAGCACGAAGAGAGTCAGGCTCCTATGTCCTATTTCTGCTGCGCATTCACCTTGCCATTTGTAGACCCTTCATTGCTTGGGTTTGATGATGTCTCCAGCTTGTGAATGAGATGGGCCAGTTTACTGGCATTTAGAATTGTCTCTATTAGATTAGAAAAAGAAAGGTGCTTGCTAGTTTCTACGCTTTCTTTTTCTCTTTGTCTCTATTTTTGTTATTGAGTAGCTATCACAGCTCCAGCTGTCTTGAAAGTAACGGAATTAGACTGTCAGGTAGTCTTTGCTTTAATGGGTTGAGTTAGTGGCTTGTATCTGTAGCTTTTCTCTTTAGGAAATTCATCTTTCTGAAATGCTCTGTGATTTTTGTGGGAGCGGTTTGCACTAAAACCAGCTGGACACGGAGAACTGTTTGGCATAGTAGTTTGTTTGCAGAAGAAGAAAAAGATGCCCTACCTGGGTAAAGAAGCTGTAGTAACAGTGAAATATTTGCTCCAGGGTGAATGACCTCAGGTGCTCTCCTAGCAGTTTCAGCTAAGCTCTGAAGCAGTGATCTTGACAGACGGCACTTGTAAACACTGGGCAGTTTTGAAAACATGACCCTAGTGTGCCTGCTTTTGCCATTCTCCATCATCAAATGATAAATGAGGGGGAAAAGGAGGTAAACATTTTGCAGAACAGAAAATATCATAAAGTCTCGCCTCCCAAGGATGTTAGTGTGTCTTCCACATTATAGGTATTAAATGCAGTAAGGACTGCAAAGGATTAGCAACCAAATGCATGTAAAATAGCTTCATATACATATTATACTGATAGAAAGGGCAAGCACATGCAATGAGGAGATGCTGAAGCAGCTGAAGTGAACCTGCTGTAACTTCAAACTAACTCTATTTAGCTAAACTTCTAAAATCTGGCCTAACCTAAGATTTTAGACACTTAATTATGTGAGGATTTTTCCCATTCCGAAAAGAGATTGGCAAATCCTTTCTGTTCAGTGGAAAAGTTCCCTGGTGTTAATATACCCATGTTTTCCACTTAAATTGACAATTCAGGACTGTAGTGGATTCACATGCTGGGTCCTGTCAAACACTTCATTCTCTCTGTCATCCACAGAAGACTTCAGAGCCATGCCATCTATTCATAATACCAATTTTTTTTTCTTTTACTTTCTGAGTGTGTTGGAGAAAGTTACTAAAGTGTCCGATTTCTGATGTGACAGACACAAACATCAGTAATGACTGTCATAGGACAAGGACAAAGAGAGGTGGAGAGAATTGCTTTCTTCCGGCGCTGAACAAGGAATGTTATCAGAATTCAGTAAAAGTAGTAATGTAATGAAGCTGTGAAATTAGGTATTCAAAAGAGTCAGAAAATCCGTGTGTTAAGGTTTCCTGTGGACTTTTTAAAATATGGAACTAGATGATATATAACAGCATTTTTGCTTATTCTGCCAGCCACTTTTTCTGAACTCTTTTATGAGCTCTATGGTACTAATGCTGCTGCTGACAGACTGCAGGGATTATTTCTGCATGTTGTTCTAATAGAAGGGGTTTTTGGGTAATGACAGCCGTCGCACATGGACAAGATGTTCATACAAAGTTTCTTACTTTGTGAGGGTTATGTCATCATAAAAATGAGGGACACCCAACATTTCTGACACCTGAATGACCTAGGAGCAGTGCAAAAAAGCTGTTTCAGTGGCATTGCATGCTACAGCTGCCCCTGAAAACTGCAGCTCCTTTTCAAGGATGTTTTTAGAGTGGCATTATTGAATGCTGTGTTGCTATGAACTGTCAACTGAACCGTCAATCTATGCCTATGAAATACCTTGGCCAGCAGACTTGCTGTTATCTTAGAAACGCAAAATGCTTCAATCCTGTTTGGAGCATCATAACGTAAACACCATTCCAGAAACAGTAGTGACATTTCCGTCTACCCAACGGTAGGATGCTCAGGTAGAGCAGGAGATGCTCACAACCAGTCACCCTCTCTACTCTGAGGCATTTCAAGACTATACTTGTACCTCCTAACAGGGAAGTCTGTGTGGATTGATTCCACTCTGTTTTGCTGTTGGTTTCACTGGTGCAGCCTGCCAGCTGAAATACATGCACACAAAACATATCCTGAGTTTTTGATGAACTACACGATGCAAAAATAATCCCAAGGTGGTTTGTTTTTTTTTTTTTTAGGGCTGATAAAAAAACACGCATGGGCAAATT
>VYZV01007127.1:94721-137871 GCA_013401275.1 Pandion haliaetus | reverse complement strand
AAGAGATATCCTGTGTTAAATGAATATGGCAAACTCTCACTTGAGCAGAAATATTGTAAAACAAATATCATTAAGGACCATTGGCTATGGAAAAGTGCTTATGGTAAGCACTCTGAGCTTATTTTCCCCTTTACTTTTTCATGCTTTCATATGAATTCTTTCCACTGAACTCTGGCTGAAGCTGAAACACTTGTATGGCACAGACAATCCCACTTAAACTATGCCTTGTAACTAACTATCTCAGCCTAGTCTATCTCAAATCTCCACTAAAATGGCTCCCAGGAGTTTCAAAAGTTAATATTCTTGAAAGAGTATAGCTACATCTGTGTTGCCCCTTAAGGAAGACACTGTAAAGGAGATGTTAACAATGTTCCTTCTGAGTTATTCCCCATAAATACTCCAAGGGTGTTTCCTCCACACTGAAGCCTGTAAAGTTATTTGTCCTTATTGAATCACTGAGCTCACATGAGAATTAAATTATACAGTTTGTGTGCTTAAACTTCTTATCATCCCTGACTGGTCTCTTGTCTTTGTGCTTAGTTATCTCAAAATTTGTTCAGTAACAAATTCTTACATGGAATTTGGTCTTTATGTTAGTGTCAGCTTTGTCTTCATGGAACTGCTGGTCTAATGTGTGTAAGAGGGAGCAAGTAAGCCAGATATTGTCTGGGTGTCTTTGTTTGCCATTCATAGGCAGCCTATTTTCCATTTAAATGTCAAGTTCTTCAATGAGATAAAGGGTAATTGTGCACCATATGTGTTTGCTCATTAATACATGGTGTAGTAATAATAATTACGGAAAAATGAATAAACAGTATTACAGTCATGATTTTGATTAATAAGCTGAAAATCCATTTTCCTATACGGTCTTCAAAACCTTGTAGTGGGAATCATATCTTTGTCTTTTGAAACTGGGATAGTAAAGAGGTGGTTCAATGAGCTGCTGAAGAGTGAATATCAAGGTGTATAAGAACTACAGGCTCTGAAACTGCAAATGGCTGCTAATACAGAGGTTTCTGCACCTGTATTGAGTCAATTGCAGGATGAAAGTCTGAAAGTAAAGGGGGAGTGAGAAACACATCTGATTTTCATAAGTATAGTCACTGACAATGGTAGCCGTTCCTGAGAAATAAAAAGCCTTTCCGAAAAAAATCAGTTTGCTTATTTAGGAAACTAAATGTGCACTTAGGAGCTGAAGCTTAGGCATCTATTTTTGAAAAGTGTGTCCCATGTTCCATGCAGCTCTGTCTGAGCAGCTCTGGCCTTCAACATGCAGTTAGAAGCATGGGCAGTTTCTCTTTGCTACATACAGGAGAAGTTCAGTTGCAGTAATGCTCTGCCATTCCTCCTGTGAGGTTTCCTTAAGCAACCTGTAATTCACAAGCACTCTGAGTCTCAATAGCACGAGTTAGACGTATATTCCCGTGGATAGTGCTGACTCATGTATTCCCGGGGCTTAGAGGGCAAAACCAGCAGGCATATGATTCTGGGTTCAAAACCATGGAGAATTTGCCTCAGTGTTGCTCAGAGGTACCTCGCATTTTCGAAAGGCAGTGGTGCCTGACTTGAGCTGAACACCCAGATTTGCTACAAAGCATAATTAATTGCAGCATTTTACCTCAAGTGACTGCAGAGATTAAAAAGTGTTGGTATGCTGTATGTCTTACACTGTTTCACTTCAAGTTCTGTGTATTTCTCAAGCTGGCAAAGAGGTGGAACAATATTTTTTGGTGGGACACATTTTTACTATGTTGTCTCTTTGGATTTTTCTCCCACTATTGGCAACAGCTAAGAGCTCAGACTCCTGATTGAACAAGCAGACTAAAAATGTCTTGCAATTCTGTTTTAGTATTTACTACTAAGGTAATTTCAGTACATTAGCTTTTTAAATGCACAAAAAATGCATCATAAAATCTGATGTATGCAACTGATTCATGCAGGAAGAACTCCAAGTAAGTATGAAAATACAACGTGGATAGTATTAGAGTACTGTGGGTATCCTGGAAATCATTCACAAAAACTCTTTCATGGTGCCTTTGGAACTAGTCGGAGGTGTTCTGTCAAGGTGCGGATTGGCTTAATGGACCTGGGGATCACTAACACATCTGTGTCAGGTATTAACATACTTCAGTGGAGAGAACCAGTGATGAAAGAACTAATGGCTCTGCTGAAATCAGTAGATTTTGTTCCAATAATCATTCTAAAGGGCTCCATAAGAGGGAGGTCATACTTTTACAAAAAGAATTTAAAGAAGAGTGAAAAGCAGTTTTCAGCAGCTTATGCAGATTAATGCAATGTTTGAGTGCCACCCTTAATTCTTGCTTAATATTAAAACAGCAATATAATGGAGAGCAAAGATAGTCTATGTATTTTCCTAGTAATAACTCAAGCATTTATTTTTTGTAAGGATACCAATAGTAACTAATTCATTTACAGACTAGTAAAAAAAAAAAAAATCACCATTATCTTCTTTCAAAACAAAGCTATTTATCTGTGGGTTCTCCCCGTAGAAAATATGGCTGGAGTTTCCTCACTTTGTGCTAAAAGTCAGGCCTAGTCTGAGTGTTTTGGTCTGCCTAAAGAACTTGTTAACATAAGTTAAATCCTGCCACCCGTCTTATTGCAGAACAGAGACCTCTCCCACACCATATCGGTCTTTAACGCCTTCCCGTAGGATAAAGATGGTCGGTCTGGGTGAAACCTCCATGTCACTGTAGCGGGACAGGCTGTGAGCAGCCTTTCCCCCCATGTTTGGAAAGACGAAGGCTACAGCCAAGTATTTTCCTCCTTTTTTGAGCAGGCAGTCCTCATATCCCCTCACAGTATTATTTCAAAGACCTGACACGAATGAGGGTAGGCTTTTCAGTTCCCTCAAAAGGGATGAAGAAAGCCCCGGAGGCTGGGGTACAGTCTGTGAATTAAGCTATGTAAAAAGCTTAAAATTTACCAAGCCATGGTGAATGGTTATTTTTCAATGCAACAGGTGGGGTTTACTTACATTAACAGCCCTGATAAATGTTCCAAATGACTAGTTTGTTGTTTCCTTCGTGACACTCCTAGCCAAGTTGCCTTGTCCTGCAGAGCAGCTGCTGAGTTCAGTGGTGGCCAGACCCAATCCTGTAGCAGAAAATTAGCCTTGACAGGCTTATAGGATATTTCTCTGGTTTGCAAAGTGACACTTATATCCATTCCCTTCCTTAAGGTGCTGAGGACACGACAACCCTCCAGCACTATCAGGTCTGTTAAACAGCCTAAATCAATAGCAACATTTTGAGTCTGGAAGAAGGAGAAAAGCCTTAGGTCTAATCCTCCCCTTCCCTTCTGTAACAGAACTCCTATTAATAGTAATGGGCTCAGGAATTGCCTAGCAGCTTTTGATCCAGCAAGCAATCTGGAAAGCGCTTAGGGGTCCATTTGGAGAAAGGCACCTGTCAAGCAAAGAGTGGAGCATTTGCCTTGCTGGGAAAGAGTTTGAAAAGGTCACATAAGAGCTACAATCACCCCCCCGCCCCCATTTATTTGAAATATATTTGATCCTGCTGTGCATGAGGCCTCAAATCCATAAACAAGCATGCTCTTAGAGTCTTACTTTTCCTGACAGTAAGCTTTGGGACTTAGGTGGATTGAACTGACAGAGAGGTTTATTCAGAATAGCTCAGTATGAGATTCAGTTCTCAAAATAATGATTTGATTTCACCGAGGGGCATGGAAGATCTTTTAAAATGTGTGTTCAGGCCCACGGGTAGCAATAGGTCAAAGTACACTCAGGGCAGTTTCTAAACAACCCCTCCATGGTCTAAATTAAGCCATTATGTTGTGAATTGGAGGTACTATTACGGTCCCTCGTCTTACCGTAAGGAGCCTTCAGACCTGCTCCCTAGTGACAAAATTAACTTCAGAAAAAAACGAGAATCCTGAAAGAACATCAGAGTGGGAGCACTAGGTGGAGGTGGAGTCAGAGAAAGAAATGTAAGAACAACCATTGTACTTTGATTAAACTTTTCTTCTCCTGCAGTGTAGAGGGCATCTTGTGAAAATAATATCTCTGTAGGTGGGATTTTTTTTTGTCGCCCAAGGTCTCACAGTCTGTGTTTAAAAGTATCAGCTTTTACTTTAGGCAAAAGGAGAACCATTTGTGTTACTAAAGAAGATGAGTAAAGTTGTTGCTAGCAGAACAGATTTGAGCTGCATTGCAGTAATGCAGCATCTGGGTTAAGTATAACAGTTAATCTGCTGGCTGTGTTAGTGGAGCTGCCTTCTGTAGTGAAATGTTTGAGCACTTGCTCTAAATCTCAGACATCCCAGGGTGGTTTGAGCAGCAACATCCTCCATAATTAATTGCATGTGTAATGCAGTCCATTTGGGAGATCTGTGATTGCTTGCCTGTATGTTACCCGAAGACATTACAGTATCAATGGCACTACTAATTTTAATTAAAACTTTGAAATGTCTGCCTGTTGAAATATTCATTATTATCACTTGATTATGTTGTTTTGTAATCTTCTGCACTCTCTCATCATTACTGATTATCAAGACTATGCAAAAGCATGACACTTCAAAGCACATACCTCCTCTATAAGGGCAACAGTCTTCAGAGATGTGTTTAATTTTGTTTTTGTTAAGAGACAAAATAATCTCCCCCTCCTCAAAGTACTAAGAGTCTCTGTAATACACCGAACAAGCCCACCGTCTGTCATGCCCTCAATCCTACAGTGCAACTGAGCTCCAAAATGTTGACTGAAATTGAAGGCTCATGCAGTGGTTTGTTCATTTACCTTTTATCTCTAGATTTTTTCATGCAGACCCACCTGATAGAGATGAGATTGAAATGCTCATATATCCCAAGCAGGCTCAGTCCATTTCACAGTTTGCAGTTGTCATCCAAGAAGGATATGGGAGTGTTAGAGCAAAGGAATTACACCTTGGGAAACACTGTATGTGTGGGCTTCAACCTGCACCACTTCTAAGAATCCCATCATAAGGTAAAGTAACCAAATATGCATATTGTCAACATTGTTGATCAAAGGTAGAACAACAGAACATGGCTTGATCAGGGATTTCTCAAATCGTTGTATTCCTTTGCAAAAAGTTAAAGAGGGAATACATTCAGGATGCACCATGTGCACATGAAAATCTGTCACCCAAAGCTGTTTCTGCTAATGAATGACAAAAAAGCTGTTTCCAACTTTGTGGATAAAAGGGTTGAAAATTTTTTAGTGGCAACTCGTTCCTCCACCAGTTAAATCATTGTAATTGGCTTGACTCTATATTTTTTTCAAGAAGCAAGGTGATTCACCTAGGCTGGAGTGACAGAAAAATTGATACTCCAATTTCATATAGTTTTCCTTTAAAATGTTATAATCTAGCATGACATAAACAGCAAACTCTCAGGCTGTCGCTGAGAGTCTATAAAAATGGATTCTCATAATCTGAAATTCCACATTTTAAGTCTCAAACAAAGTATTTTTGACTTTAACCCAGTACTTGTGCATAATTTTTTTTTCTATCAGTGGCCCAAAGTCTTGTTTTCCAAAAACTCTCCAACCCCTTCCCTTGGATTTCTTTTTGCCTCAAGAAATCCTTCTCTCAGGCTGCATCTGTTGGAACGGACAAAGGAGTTTCAGTGAGTTCTGTCCAAGCATCAGAAATTATTTCAGAAAACTAATCATTATCACTTATTCAACTAGAGTCATGAGAAATTTTTAAAGAAGCCTGTGACTAGCCAGGATACAGCACTCCATGGGCATTATATGACAGATCCTAGGCATCTAGAAAGCCACACGAAAATAGAACTTCAACATTAATGGAGCGAGAAAAAGGTTGTGAATAACTGCTGCCAATAAATAGTAGCTCCTTTGGAAGGAAGAATGACCTCAAGAATAGAAATAAAATGTGCTGATGCTCACAGACCATAGAAGGTAAGAATCAGTTCGCCAGCACTGCAGAAAATTCTGTAGCAGCTGATACTTTTATATACTGTATAAAAATAACTACCACCACTTCTTTGTCTCATTGGTAATTTTATTGCTTTAATTGTAATCAGCTTCATAGTAGTTATATCCTCAGTGACCTATGCAACAAAATTTTAGGAAGACGGTTTTGCAGACTATTAAAGAGATAATTTAAAAAGAATTGTCCACTGTAATAGCTATGATATATAGTACTCATAAACTCAGCACCCATCAGGCCTTAAGAGATGACCTGCGATCATCTGCAGCACATCGCACTGCCCCAGGACTTCTCTGAAGGAAGGGATCTCCCTTGCACCTGGTGTGGATATGCTCAGCCTGGTGATATTCCCAGCTCATCGCCCTCATTTGTGGGCAATTTGGGATGGGCTGTAAGCTGTGTGGACTATTCCAGAAAGCCAGGAACTTTTCTGACTTGCCCCAGTGTTCGGGGAGAGGCTTCATGATGTAAGTAGCAGCTCACTGAAAGTCCAGGATGGTTGGGGTACTGATGCCCCTCAGACAGGCAGCGCACACTCGTGGCTGGTCCCTGCTTGAAATGGGGACAAAAGCAGGGCTGCAAGCCTGAAGATAATGTCGTGTAAGAGTACATCCCACCTAGATTTAAAATTGTCCAATATCGACGTGTTCATTGCAACAGTAGACTGAAAACACTGACTGGTTACCTGTATTTTTCTAAGTACAGCTCAGAAATTTTGCCATAACATATTGACAATTTTAATTTCCAGATATTGCATCTTGTTGTATCACTGCCAGCTAGATGGAAGAACCAGCTATTGTCAAATTTCTCTTAGACATTTTTATCTTTCAAATTGCCACGTATTTTCCGTTTTGTTAAGCTGAAGAGATGAATTCCACGTTGTGTGATGTAGGTACTTAAACAGAGGTACAATTTTAGATGCTCTGATATGTCTTGCCTGGCCTCCAGCGACTCATTTAGAAAAGCACCCGTCTCCTCTAAGTACTGGGTCATACCTGCCATCTCCTCCCAGGTGTCTGGCATTGTAACCTGTCCACTAACTTTTTTTTAGAAGAGGTGTAACGGCATGGCTAGGATACTCCTCTCCATCCCTTCTGGGATGGTCAGGCCTCTTCCAGATTCAGCAAGTCAAAATAAGGTACTCATAATAATTTCTCAGTTTTGAACATCAGCTGAAGACTGAGAGGAATTACGATTTATATAATAATGATTATTACTGAAAATGGAAGGAGCCTGTTAAAAGGAGATTAAAAGCTAGAGGCAAAAGGATAAAATACTTGCAGTTGGTATGGTCACTGCTAAAAGACAGTCAGAGATACCAGCTGTATTCTGTCTATCAAAAGTCTTTGAAAAGGCCAAACAAAAGCAAACACAGTTGAACAGCAGAGTAATAGTGGCTAGAAAAGAGCACGAATTAGGCCAAATTAAAAGCAAAAGTGGAATAAGGAAGAAGATTTTGAATAAGCTGCCAAGGGTAAAATAAACACTTCTTTTTTTTTTTTTTTTTTTTTTTTTTTCTTTAAATTGATCCAAATGAAGAAGCTAACCAGAGAGCTTGTAGGACAGACAGATCTCAGGGTGTAAAGGGAATGCTCAGACGTGGTCAGTCTATAGCAGAAAAGCCAAATGAGTTATTTGCCTCAATGTTTTCTTGAAGAGGACATGGGGAAGTCTTCACAAAGAAAGAGCATAAGGAACCATCTCAAAATGAAGTGTCAAGTTAAATTTCTCAAACTGAAAAGGTTTCAGACAAATAGATAAAATAAATAGTTATAAATAAAAGAACCAGGTGATATTCTTTCAAACATTTGAACAGAACTTTAAAATGAAATTGTGAATCAATCACAATAGTAGACAATGATAGTGTGGTTGCCCAAATAATTTCCAACATTAGGGGACTATAAAGTGGCAGGTGACAAAGGAGATGTAGAGGACTACAGACTAGACTTTGATTTTCCTACTAGATATATAAAAACATAATAACAGACTTAAGTAAACAGAATTAAAGAATGCAGTCTTTCTTGGAGAGATACAAGAATATGACACACGGCAAAGAATTAGCAGGGCTTTCATATAGGGAAGTCATACCTCATAAATAACCGAAAGGTCTTTGAAGGAGTCAGTCATATATTAATATAATTACCAAGCTGGTAGTTGGTACTTGGATTTCCAAACAGCTTTTGACACGATCCCTCATCAATAGGGTTTCAGAAAACTAAGCTATCTTGAGATAAAATATAAATTCCTCTTGTGGCTTAATAAAAGCAAATATGATAGGTAATGTGAAGATGGGAAAATGTGATTATGTGAAAGGAAACAAAAGGTACAGATAAGGAGAGGCATTATAATGGATGCTGTTGTTCAGGAAGTTTGCTATTCAATGTTTTCATAAATGACCTAGAAAAGAAAGATACAGGGTGACAAAATTTGCTGCTGCTGCGATGTTATTCAAGGTATTCAACTCTCAAATTGACTGCAAGGAGTTACAGGAGGATTTCATGAAACTGAATGACTGGACAGGAAAATGGCAGATGAAATTCAAGGTCAATATATGCAAAGAGATGCACATGGAGAAACACATCCTTAATTGTACAAACAGAATGATGGGTCCTAAATTAGCTATTGCCTCTCAAGAGAGAGATCTTGAAATTATTGTAGCTGGTGCTATTAAAACATCAGTTAAATGCTCAGCAGTGGTCAGAGGAACAAAAAGTATGATAAGAATGGTTAGGAAATGAAATGAGAACAAAATATAAGATATAATTATGCCACTTTATAAATGTGTGGTATACCACATCTTGAACAGTGTGTGTACTTCTTGTTTATGTTTCTTGAAGAAGGTAAAGTGAGACAAAAGAGGTCAAGGGAATGTAATCACAGAGGTGGAATGGCTTCTTTCCAGGAAAAACAAACAGATTGGAAGAGATGACTCAGGATGATATGAGAGGTATATATATATATATAAATATAAAATAATAAATGTCGTAGAGAAGATGTACTGAGAAAATTTATTCCTTTGCCTTCATGGCACATTACATAAAGGGCATGCAGTAAAAGTAGCAGCTAGAGACAGAAAATAAACAAAAGGAAGCAATGTTTTTACACCGTGTGTAATTAAATTGTACCACTCCTTATGGGGGGAAGTTGTGGTGATCAGATGTAGAGCTGGGTTCAAAACCTGCTGAGAGCGTGAGCTATTAAACACCATGATGCATTTAATGAATTCCATCAACCGTGCGTTGTTGGGGTGAGGCAGAGGCAGAGATGCCACACAGTCCTTGCCTGGCCTTTTAATATTTCCTTAACCATCTGCCAGTTGTAGCTGTCCTTGAGGGGATATTGAGAAAGGGGTACCTTCCTTCTTACCTGCTACAGCTATGTTTTGTTCCCTAGCTCGTATTATTTGTCTTCTGATAATGCCAAGAAAAACCCTTCTTCCTAGGCCGTGTACGTGCAGAGAGCGAGTGCCTTCTCCTTGCCCTGAAGTGCTTACCTGAAGACCTTGTTAAAACAAAGGTTTTCTGTTTTACAGATAAGGAAGTTTGCCTCAGCAAGATTATATACCTTGTCCAAGGTCACACAGAGAGCCTGTTGCAATGTGTGGTTGGTAAGAACACCCTTGCACTCCAAATGTGGTTGGGAAATATGTCACAGATTTTAGTCATGAGCATTTTTAATTATCTGGGCCTTGCTTGGGTTCATTATTCTAAGTCATTTAGGACCATGGTCTTATTAATTATACAGCAACTTTCTGTATCCAGTGATTTAATTATAGAATATTACCTCATTAAAGACAACAAAACTGATCAAAATAAAGGATTATTTAATACACATAATTGAATCCTTAAGCTTTTAATCAAATTAAACATTGATTATTAATTAAGTGAAATGGAAAGCACTGTCACCTTAACAGAGGAAAAAGCAGAGAGGAATAAACCAAGGCTTTTCATAGGCTGTCTGAAGGGGGGGATGTTGGAAAACTCATGGGTGTCCACTAGTGGGAATAGAGTCCTGACGCTGTTGGGACAGGCATATGTAACTGCCCAAGATGGACATGACTGGCATGGCAACTCTTTCAGGTTCTAGTCTGCCCAATCTAGTCCCAAACTGAAGAGTGGGATTAACCATTTCCCAGGTGTTTCATCTGTGTAATGTGTTTGATGGCACTGCATCTCTTAGATAAAGTATTTAATGAATATCGGTATTTTAAAACATTCAGTAGGCAGGTTGTGCTCTTAAAAATGTATCTTCATTCTCTTTTATGTTCCTTTTTTTGCTACTCAAATTAGCTCAGCATGGTTGGGATCCTATAGTATCCCACAGTTTCCTGAATAAACAAACAAATTGTTTGAATTTTCACTTTTATTTTTATTTTCTACATTTCCTAAGGTTTCTCTGGGATAGTGTTATATTACTGAAATTTCCTGAAGATGTGTCATTTAATAGGAACAACATAAAAGTTTTTCCTTTCTTTTTCTCCTTTCTACCCCCTTTTCTTGAAGATGCCATTGTCACAACCAGTCTAACTTACATTTTTTTCCCCTTCCTTTACTGCCTTTTTCCGTAGCACACCCACTGTGAGGTTCTTTCCCATCCCAGCTGTCTCCTATCATTTTTACCTTTGTCCTGGTGCTATGGGAGCAGAGTGTTCAGGCCCTCCATACTGCCGGTGTCTTTTTTCTCTCATCTTTACTGCCTTTGAACAACGCAGGAACTGCTGCACAGTCCCTTTACCCCATGAACCTCAGAGACCCAAAACAGGTCGGGAGAACTTGACTGAAGGGAGCAGATGACAATGTATGCTCTTTCGTTAAATAATCAATGTCTATGATATGACCGCACATACAGTTTCGGTGCAATTAATGTTGCAGATCAACAGTGTGTTGAAAAACTCCTGAGGAAGGTATTGAAGTCAAATGGTTCCCTTCCCCCCAAAATTATGAGGGAAGAGCTGCATGGTAAACACAGTTATAGTCATTCCAATCCCAAATCATATTTTCCTTCCTTTGGTTACTGAAATCCCTCTCTTAAAATCTAAGCCACTGTCAGCAGCAAAAATACAGAATGTATGTTATGAAAATGCCTGCTCATATCTCAAACCTCATGATCTGTATGTAGTAGGATAGAAAATCAAAGGTAATTGCAGCATGTGTGAGATACATTATTTTGCATGCAGTCAACAGACTTGCATGATGCTGCACATACAAGATATAGTAAATTAAGCAGGTAAAGGAAGACCAACATGGCCTTTAAAAAGTGAAGGAGTACTGAAATTTGGTACTAAACTATACTAACTCCTACAAACTTTCTGAGACTTAGGAAATCTCAATTTGGATCACCATTAGAAAAGCCTGTGAGACTTTCCTCTTTATAAAGCCTTTTTACTGTAGCAAGATCAACACTCCAAACTCGCTTCTCTCTGAATATAAATCCCTAACCAAATCTTCCAAAGTATCTTATCATCTGAAGAAAGAAAACCATAACATTGCAGGCAAACAGGGCTTCTGAGGAGTAGGGGAGAGAAGAGCCAGTGATTTTATGAGACACAGTAGTGCTCACGTTGTCTTTGATCCATCTTCAATCAAAGGCTCATCTGCTACTCTAATGGAAGGAAGCAGAATAATAAAGTAAATCGAATAGCTACAAGCTTGAAGGGAAAAAGATCCAGAACGTATTGCCTGAGTGTGGTTGCTTCTCATTGCTTTTCTGTCTTAGGGTGGTCCAGCTCTTCAATGCTGTTGTTAACAAAACTCTTTCAGATATCTTATTGCACCCATCTTCCAGGTCAGTGCCTGTATTTATCATACTTATGGTGAGAAACGGGCTTTTCCTGGGCTACCAGTACTTGGTCACCATGCATGTTATTTTTCTTAAAGTAAACACATGAGATTCTTTACCTTTCCATACAGCCTTGGTGAAGTTATGGAGGTTTAATGTCTTTGGAAAGCTCTTTGAGAGTGTAATGCTATAATGTTTTCTGTGAAGCTACCCAGATGCAGGATCATTCTGGCCTCATTGAGGAAAAACTTCATGACTGTGGGCTGCTCACCAGGTTCGGATCTCAGGAGGTGACTTTTCCTTTGCCTGGGGTACCTTCATGTAGTAGGAGATCACACTGTGAGAGATGCCTTTGTTGCACTGACTAACCCTCATAAAGAATGGACTCAAGCCTTGGTCCTGGTTCAGGATTCAACAGGAACGCCAAGCTCATCTATTCTCAGGTTCAGAAAAGCACTACCACATTTTGAATCAGCTATAACTTAAGAGTTCTGATTTGTAACTATGTTGTGTTGCAGCAGTCAAGTTGAAAAGTCAGCAGCCAGCTACTAATGCAATGATACAGGTGTAAAATAGTAGTTGGAGGATGGCATTTTACCCACCCATGACTGGTTATGGAAAACCGAGAAAACTGCGTATTAGAGTGTGCTAAGAAATATAGGGGAGCAGCCAAGGACTGAATAAAAAATGATCCCAAAAGAGCTAGACTACTGGTTGTCATACAACCCACATTCAGTCAATTGACAATAAGGGATTGTGACACTTCCCCAGCTCCAGAGGTGACCGGTGCTCTCCAAAACAGTTGTTTCACATCCTTTGACATTCCCACATTTTTTTGCTATTTGAGCTTTGCCTTGCCTCCTGCAGACCTCTCCTAGCTCACATTGCTTCTTAAGGGCTCTGCCCTGATTTGGAGTAGCTCTGCTGCCAGCCCACCAGCACAATCAGAGGGTTTCGCTGTGCTCCAGGGACAGTCTCCTTGCTCAGGCTTGGTTGACAGGGTGGCATGTTTGAGGGAGGTAAGGCAAAGAAAGCTTTGGGAACTGTTCTGTAAGTAATCCCAGATCTGGTTCTTAAACTGATGCCTGCCAACTGCCCAGTGAGGGTTAATTTTCACAGCTCTAAACACATCTACTGGTTTTAGGTGATCAGACTTTTGTCTTTTAATAAAATGAGATTGCAGAAAGGAGTCAGAGATTCTCTTCACTGCAAGTCAATCAAACTGTAAATAGGGATACGCTACTTTTTCACCAACTCCAATTCAGCAAGACAACTCTTTGCTTGTTTAAGAATGTACTGAAGGGCACAACTGCCCAGGAAAGGAGGAGTACTCCCGTACTACAGTCTTGCTCAGTCAGTGCAGCTAAGTAGTTGTTCAGGCTTATGACACTGAGTGGATATGATGGGTGAAATGCTGCTCTGCTTCTACATAATAAGAGATTTTCCATTGCATTTGGTGCAGCCATGATTTATTGTAAGTATTAAACTTGAAGCACATAAACGTGTTTTCACTTGGAATCATTGTTAATATTAATTAAAACAATGTGAAATCCACATTTGGTATGGGAGTTCTGAACTACATAAATTTGAAATATGCATCTAAATGAAATATTTTGTATTTCTTTGATTGCTTTAATATAATGTTATCTCATGAATTATGTATATTAAACTGCTATAATTTTAATAACAGTTATTTTTAATATACATACATATAAACATGATGTCTTTTTCCTGGCATAAATCATATTTTTGCGTGCAGTTTGTTCCATTCTTGTCTCTTACTTGTATGGATGCTTAAAATTTTGATGTGATTGTTTCTCAAGTCTAAAGAGACCAGCTAGTGTACCTACACAATGAACCAAATTCAAAATAAATTAAACCCTCTGCTGCTTGTCCTTCTCACCACTTTCTGCTATATTGTAGTGGCAGCATGAAACTTATTTATCACTGTAAGGAAATATAAGCAGCTATCCAGAAAAAGGAGCCACCCTCCTTACCTTTGTGCAGCTTTGTGCAAACACAATTGACATGCAGTGTAGAATTGATCTTTCTGCTCTGCAGAGAGGTGAGTGAAATGATAAACCTCTGAAGGCCTCTGCAGAAAAGCAATCGAGGCGCAAAGAATATGCACAGTTTCCTCAGTGAATTTTGAATGTCTTGTGGTAAATTATTTTCTATTTATGAATACTAGAGATGTTGTAGTGATAGCACTGCTGGAGCTTTGTTTCACTAAAATCATCCAGGCACAGTTCTTGGTCATTTAGTCAGAGGAGAAATGAAAGGACAATGGAGAGCTTTCCAGAAAAATACAGTTACCTCCCAAAGTGAAAAAATCAGGCTGTGAAAAGATAAAATCAAAACATTTTCTGATGCTGTCTTGTTGTGTCATAGCAAGCAAAACAATTGCTATGTTTTAGTGGTTGGTGACAATGAATGAAAGGTAAGCATGTCATCCTTGAAGGTAGCCTCTATAAATGAGATTTAGATTTAAAAATGTTAGCGTTTCTTCTTAAAATTTCTCCAAAGAGTTAAAATTATTAAACATTTCTTAAAATCACATTCACTATACCTTACTTAAGTCCAGAAGGTAAATTTTTAAATTGTTTGTCGTGAAAAAATTAACATCTGAGTTGAAAATTTTAGTGAATTATCTTTATTTCTGTGAATGTAAGTGATATATTTACCAGCATTCACAAAATAACTTTCATGCTGTAAGGTGTTTGCAGACAGTCCACTCTGATTCTGAATCTGATTGTGCTGGCTTTGCTTCCTGGTGTATGAAGAAGAAACAGGTGATGACCCAACTGCCCTATAACCAAAGCACACACAAACATCCTATCTTCATATATGTCAATATAAGGTTTTACATATTCTGAGTCCACTGTATAAATTAGGCAAAAAATACCAGGGAATAAACAATATGTATACACAAGGCTGCACTAAGAATTCATCATTTGGAAGACTTAATCAAAACTGATGTGATAATATTCGACCCATTGTAACACACTGAAATGCATCAGGGTTGCAATTTCTTTTAGTGCATTCTCGGTCCTTTTGCAGAGATTTTGCAATGTCGCTGAAGTGCCTGTTTGGAAAATTATGTCTAGACTACCTACACTAAATGCAGAACAAAACAAGGTGATCCCAGCCTACCAAATTTTATAAACTGAAATACAGAAGAGCAGTCCTTAGGAATAACCAGGAAACATATTATACTTTGCTCAAGGCCAGATGCAAAAAAAGCAAAGGGAATGATGAAAAGAAAAGCAGGGTTTTCAAAACATGACATTTTCTTGCCTGCAGATCCTGAGCTGTGCAAAACTATTTCAAATGTGCTCCTAGCCTGTTGAGTGGAAAACCAAAAATTTGGCCAAAGCACCATTGGAACTTTGTTCTCAGAGCCAGCCATCTGAAAGAGAGGGTACCCCTAAGCCTGGACGTTGACACCAGTGTCGGTGCTCGGGAGCACACAGCAGCTCCGACAGGGCAATTACCCTGAAGTATCTTGCAGGGAATGCTGAGGGACTCTTCCGATTGGGAGGTTCAGTGCCTGCTGGAAAGCTGCACTAACTCAAAAAATAGTGGAGAGGCGCAGAAACTTTTACACAAGGCGGTGTTTGCCAGAACCTGCAAGCGACAGCGGACACCAAATCTTGGTGCTGCCAATGTAGTTTCTATGTGTCAACCTTTTAGATGTTTTTAATGTTGTTTTTAATTTCATTTTTGCATTTGCTAAACCAAAAATTCTGCTGTTCAGGCTCAAAAGAATTATTTATCAAGAACAAAAACCTGATTCTAGAAAGAGTTTGAAAGCTAAACAAAAATATGAATGGACCCAGACTGTTTTCACCCCCTGATTTTTTGGTTCTTGTGTTACTACTTTTCAACAAAATTGGAGCAGCGACATTTTTTATAGGTGGATGACTTTGACAGCTCATTGTGTTTTGAGCGAAAAGGAAACTTCCAGAAAATGTGGTGGGTAAGGCACTTCATCTGTTCTTTTTCATGGCCTGTGGAGGAAACTGTTGGAGGTACCAAGGGAGTCAGGCAGTTGTTGGGCACTGGGAAGGAGCAGTGCCTGTCATAGATCCACCCCGCAGCCTTCCTTTTGCTGAGATGACGATCAGGGGGCTTCATTTTTTGGTCCATCTTCTGGTGGAGGAATTACTGATGTCCTCCTTTCCTGATCTCCTGGTTTTGGGTCTCACCAAACAGCAGTGCAGGAAATGGCTGCCCAGGGACAGGACTGTCCTGGGCTGCCCGCTGTCCCCCCAAAGGCAGCAGGGGTGCTGGCACGGCGTGCTGTGAGAGCAAGGGAAGGCAGGAGGAGAAGCATCGGGCTAAAACTGAATGTGGGGAAGGGGGATGAGAGGTGTTTCCCTCAGTGTTTGTTTAATTGTTTGTCTTCCTGTTTTTCTTCATACTTGAATCGGTAATTAAAAATTGATGTTAATTGGCAATAAATTACATTAAGTGCAATTCCCCAAGCTGAAAATGTTTTGCCCATGGCAGGTTCTTATCCTGAAACATTCGCTTCTGATGTGTTACTGAGGAGGAGTTTCAGTGGTGAAGGAAGCAGGGTTAGAAATGACCATGAAATGATGGAGCCTTCTCAGATGACAACCTCACCGACCTCAGGATATGGATGGCTGTGTTCCTCCTTCTCCTTCCTGCTTTTCCCTGCCCTTCTTCCTCCCTATTCCCCATTCCCTTTGCCTCCCTGTTAGGGAAGGCAGCACCACCCAAAAGGAAAGCACAGAGCAGGTATGCAACAAGGAGAAAACTTCTTCAGAAATGGTACAGTGGAAATTCTTAAGGTGTTGGAAGAGCATGTCCTTGAAACTATTAGAGCACATGGGGTAACCTTTGAGGATGGCTGCATGCTGCCAGTGTTGTATAAAGAGTTTTACATCTTTATTTAAACTACATTATTAAAATGAATGTAAAATAATCTACTATAATGCCTTGTCCTTTTCTGCGCTGAGTACTCTTGACGGGAAAAAAAGATGCACTTATTATCTGTCTGATGAATAAATGCAAAAATAAATCCTTATTATGAAGCTTGCTTATATAGGTCTGTTTCAGATATTAAACCATTATATCTTGCCTCTGAACTCCATTATTCCCCTATGCAAACAGAAATTTTCACAAGGTGGCATTTCGTACTACACATTTGAATTTATATAAAGTAAGGCATACAGTGTTCAACATATATCAGTAAAAGCCTTTGATTTATATTTCCTAGAACTAGGTCACATAAAGCATTCATTTTAGGATGAGGGTATGTATGTGCCTGCTTATACTGGCATCTTTGACTCTGAATGAGAATATATGGCTCTAGTAAAGAGAGATTTGTCAAGCAAAATAATGGCATATTGTATTTCTCTAAGTTAAAGGTGATAATTACTCATTGTTTATATGAAGCCATCAGTAACACACAGCTTCTCTGATATTGCTATTCACCCCGCAGGCATCCCTGTATGTTTACCCCCTATGCCTGTTACTATCTTGGTCGTTGTTGATCAACCTGAGAAAAAGAGAGTTATGGTGGGAAACGGCCTCCTGTGTCACAGAGTTCAGGACTCCGCTACTGCAGATAGCCACACTACATAAAATCTTTTTTTCATCTCGTCACTCCTTATGCTAAAACTCTCTAGTCTTGCTGGAACACATTATTCTTCAAGAAAGTATTCTGCACTCTCATTTTGCTGAAGAATAGAGCCTTCTTCGCTTCGTGGAGCTGTTGGATAAATGTTAATGCTCAGTTTATACTCATTAATTCATGCACCTACAGAGACCTTTAAATTAAAGAGCTCGACTTCTTCCTGCAGTTTATCACAAAGCATGTTATACTTACAAAACACAAACCAAATTACTCCCAAAATTTATAAACTTGCCTAAACCCCACTTTTTAATTCTCATCTAATAAAACAGGCTTTTGATCCCCCCAAACAACTTTGCAGCCTTTACATTAGTCCTTTGAAGCCTGTGTTCTTCTTCTTTGAACGCTGATGTTGAAAGCATTGCAAACGAAGCCAAGGCAGTGCCTTGTACAGAGCCCTAATACTTCCCTGTTACTGAAATATTTCACCTGAACCTCATCTGAGGATCACATTTCCCTTTTTTCTTGCCTGTGTTACAGAAGTAGTCATTTTACAACTGATTAAATCAGCAAATGCAAATGCTAGTAAAATAGCAACACTGAGGAAGTAATCGATTTTTAAGTGGCTAGATTTAATAAAGAGTTAATTTGGCCATCCTGATATTTTTTTCTTTTTGGTGCTAGGTGCAGACAATGCTTGGTAGCAAAACTTACATTGATTGTAACTGACTGGCTGATCTCTGTGAGGAAGTCCAAAATCTGGAACTTTGCCCCTTGGGCTGACTGAATATTGCCTTGGTGGAAGGCACAGAGAAAATAACGAGTGGAGGGTAGACAGAGAAGGTGCGAGAGAGGGAACTCATGGTTTTATGTACACTGCATGCTCAAGAAGAGACACTTTCTCTGAGAAATGCAAACTCAACCACTTTCCATAAGTGACCCTTCACACTTGAAATAACTTATTTCCAGTTTGCTACTAGTTGTGTTTTGGCTTCCTCTCTTGCACTGAGGGGTGGAGCTAGGTCTGTTCCTGAAGGCTGTTAGCTTTTGCTGAATAACCTGGTTTTGGGCTGTGCACACAGGAATGTGGCAATGAGGTACAGTAGGTATGAGTAGATAATGCAGTGAGGCAGGACTCCCTTTAAACTGGGACTGAACTGAATAAATTAGAGGGAGTGCTGTTAAAACTGTGGCTTGTGACCTATTTTCCTCTTGCATCTCACCAAGCAAGGCGATGCTCTAGGAATCTTCTTCAAGCTTTAATGAGCCCCTACCTTCTCCTAGTTGAACGCTGAGAGGAAGGAAGCATCCCAGTGAATAAATGCCAGGAGCCAAGCTTAACTATATCGTGTGAATGATAAATTCTTTTCTAGCAGGATGGATTTTAAAGCTCTATTGGGCTGAAAGTTTATTCACACTGGCACAGAGAAGCCTAAGTGACTTTATTTTATCCCAGAGAAGGCTGCAGTATCTTACAGGCATTAATCTCAAAGGGATGGGTTTGAGGTCTGCCCTATAGATAGGGCTGGGTATCTGTAGATACAGATAGCCTGTAGGATATCTGTAAAGGAGATGTAGAGTGTGTGTGTCCCATTGGCAGGGGTAGGTAAAGCATACGTTTCACATTTGAAGACACTCAGGATGGACTTCTGGCCATCAAATGTCTCATAGTGCAGACTACTTCAGAGGCAACAAACAACAAACACGGTAAAGAGTGTTTTTTTAAAGTAATTTACCACCATTTAGGCACGTGATTGTTGGAGGGGGCTTGTGAGAGGCAGCAGTTTGGAGATATTCTGAAAATAGAGTGTGATGAGTCCCTTGTAGATGACATATCACAGCCTGGAGCAGAGGCTCCAGAACAAAAGGCATAGGCTCTTTCTTGTGTCCACGAAAGGTCTGACCTTTTTGGCTTTCTTATTGTCTGTATGGAAGGGCAAAAGTGAGACTGAACACATACCAACTGGTGAGCGTGTGAACCTGGAAGGAACCAACCTGAAGCTCCTTTCCAGTGCTCAGCAGTTCACATCCAGCATCGTTGCTTGATCTCAGATGTACAACCGCAGAATGCAGAGGTTATGAGACTTCCCAGCAGCTGGCTGAAAGTAGCTTCTCTTATCGTTTCAAAGTTTATATTTTTGCTTGTTTATTTTTCATGATAATGAGCTCCTGCTGACATCGCAGCTGAGCAAAAACACTCTCCTGTTGATAGGTATACACTTTCCTTTTCCCTTGCAGCAGTGGAGACTACAGCAAGGTCTGAGCTGAGAAGAGAGGGTCCATCTAGCTCAGGGACCTGAGGAGAACTAAAACAGCAGACAGCCAGTCTGCTGAGCAGCTCTGTGTACGTCTTGGCTGCAACAAAGAGCCTTTCCATTGCAAATGGACATGAAAATACAAGGTGGCATGATTGCATGTGGGTAGACTAGTACTGGCCATCTGTTTTGACAGTGGAAGTTCACATTTTGCTTGGCTCAGGTAAGAAATAGGAACCTTTTTCGGTTGTTGTTATTGTTTGCATTTTCTTTATGTCTTAATTACCCTGCATGTCAGAAATACGATATGCAACCTGACGACAGAAAAGTTTGAGATATCTTTTCCAAAGGCCTAGAAAGATTCAGGTGTAGTTTGATTTGAATTCAAAATGATACAATATATGACTTAAACAAGCTCTTGAGACCCATCAGAAGGATGCTTGTTATTAAACTCCACTAATGTATACATCCTTTTAAAAGGTCCTTAAGTTTGGAGCTTTTTCTGCAATCACTCTGTTAAAACATCAACCAGGTTATAATCCAAATGGCACTATGGAAATAATTGTTTCTGTGTCTCTTCCTGTGATGCCCACACTTTTGCCTTCACTGCTCGAAATGAGGATGTTTCTTTCTTCCACCCCTTTGAAAAGGCAAATCCTTTGCCAGAGAATATGTTCCTCAGCTGTGAACAAAGGAAAATCTGAACTGGCCCTCTGAATACGTTTAAAAGTTGCTCATGGAAAAAAAAAAAACCCCAAACATTTTGGAAAGACTTTCGATATCAAGAAAGTATGAATCACAAGTTTTTGAGAGGTGGCAATTCCTTTGCCAGAGAATGTGTTTCTCAGCTGTGGATAAAGGAAAATTTGAACTGGCCTTCTGAACACATTTAAAAGTTGCACATGAAAAAAAAACAAACCCACTTCGGAAAGACTTTCTATATCAAGAAAGTACGAATCACAAGTTCTTGAGAGGTGGAGTAGGTCAGAGCAATTACAGAGGAAATTCAAAGCATTGTAGAGGACTTCTGAAAGAAGTCAAGAGTTGTAATATAGAAATAATCTTCTACCTATTCCTCTCCTGTCACATTGATTGTGCTCCTTGAATCACATGCACTATATATCCTCACTTTGTTGTCTTCTTCACTGGAATTTCAAAGCTTACATTTCTCTCTCCACCTAGCACCCATCCTCTCTCCTCTCTTATTTTTACTGTAATTGTTATAGTGTCAGCTGTGCTGATCACTTCCGAGGACAGAGGTCTTAAAAGTGTTGGTACACACATTCAATATTTATACAGCTTTTTATCAGGTTATTGGCTTTTTCCACTCACTTGCTGTATCAGTCTAGAAATGAAAGGGACATTATTGCGACAGCCTTGGCTTTCCTCTTGCGTTGAGGTTTTTCAGATGACAGACGGAGTTACCTTTTAAAACATACTCGTGATAAGAAATGACCTCCAGATCTGTGCCACTTGAATTATTTAGCCTGACACTTCACAAATAAAGCAGCTTATGTTCTCCGTGGAAGCAGTTTAGTTAAGAAAGAGGATGCAAATCAGACCAGTTGCATATTTAAAGTGTGACTTCGCCAGTGTGTGAACCCTGCCACACTATCATGTCAACTTTTGATAGCCGTTAGAGGAAGATGATATATTTTCGTTCACCTTTGGTCATTTAGAAGGTGTGCAGAAGATTTCTTTCCCCCTACAAGCCCACATTATGCACTCTTGTTTTTTTTAAATCCAATCTGTCTGTGTCAGAAGCCCAGCAGTGAGTCTACTTCTCTGTATGAGGGAAATTGTTTTCTACTAACTGATGACCTCAGCATAGCAGTTTCTTTTCTAGCACATCAAAGCTCACAGTCAGACTTGCTGCAGCAAGTGCACTTTTGAGTGGCTTTATGACATATAAAGACCCTCTTTGGCATTCATACTGTGCTTCTCTATTGTTTACAAGCTAGCACTGAATTATTTATGGAAGTTGCTGGAGATATGACTCTCTTTTTGCCCAAAAGCTGTATTTTATCTTGTGGTGAGATTTTATGTGAAAGCTATTTTGGGGGTTTATGTCCTTTTTACATTTATTTGACAGGTTTTATGGTACCAATCCCTTGTTTCCATTTTTATTACTGTTAAAACCCATCTCTGAAAATTATTATTAAATGTAAAATGGCTTTAACTCAGCTGATGATATTTTTCTTTGCATTTCTCTTTTTGAGTGATTTCAGATAAGATCGTACTGAGCAAACTAACATGAATATTCTTAGCCAAGGAGCAGCCATTTTGTTTCTTCAAATAAAGCTTCAGATCGTTGGTTCATATATGCAAAGTGCACACCTTAGATCAGGGTCCAATTGTGCTTCAGTCTACCAATATTTGTAAGTTATGACATCAGTCAATAGTTGTATTGGCATAAAGCCAAACTGTTAGTAGTGACCAATGTTAAAAGTCACTGATCGTTTGCTTTATTTTATAGATATTGAAGCATCAAAGACAGGCAGTGTTATAACAGTTTGAACAAACTGGTCTTAGAAATGACATATAATTTCAGGTCTGTAGCAGTCAACTGCAATTTGATATTTTCTTTTTCCTCCTTAACAAGAGGAGGGCAACTGCATCCGTTGCCACATTGCTTTTAAGAAGTTATTTGGAATTCTTTCTGTAAATGCCAGACTCAGAATCAGTTCAGTTCAGAGAACAGAATAATTCCAGACACTGGTAGTTAAAGCTGGCTGAGAAGGACCCTTCTTCCTCAGGTTCTTCACCTTAAATGCATTTATTCTTTGAATGATAGTATTGCCTAAATGTTGTAATTAGGTCTTTTGCTAAAGTCAGAGTTAGGAACTTCTCCATCTCTGAAGTTCACATTTAGACATGGATATATCATTTGACATCAGCTGAAAATGGAAATTTTGGCCCCGTGTCTCAGTCTTTCTGTTTGAATTCAGGATCTGGAATGCTTACACATGTGCATTTAGAGTCTGAAAGCCTAAGAAAATAGATATGCTCTGAATTTGTTGCAATTGTCAGTGGCTATGCTGCTGTTACTTTGCATGGTCCTTTTAAAGTTTTTCAGAGAGAAGTGACTGTGCATGGAAGTATATGTCTCATGGACTAAAAGTTAAGGTACTCTGGAAAATGGAAATGCCAGACTATAGGCATTTCTGTAATTGTTTTTGCAACATGCAACCTTGTGGTTGGTTTGGCAGCGGTGTAACTTGGATGTCAAATGCTGCATTCATTTCACCCAACTTCACGTGCCTGTGGTTTAGATGTGTAGAACTGAGATAACAATCATGAATCCCTTTACGGTCTATGGTGAAAAGTAGGCATTACTGGACACTGAAATTAATCTGACTCCAAGATACCTGCTGTTCTGAGCAGCATTGGAGCTTTCATAGTGAAAAAGTGGCATGATGACATGATTTCTGTTCATGGCTGATTGGATCAAACTTATTTGGGGTTGGTATGGCTTTTCAGCTCACAGATGTAAAAATTCCTGTGGGAGGTGTTTTGAATATATAACATGGGATTTACAGAAGTGGGTTGGACGATTAAAAATTTGTTTCTTGTAATTATGAGAGCTGGATTAGCACTGAATGCTTTAGGTTATACTATTTTTAGTGCCAGCTGTTCCTCTTGGGGGTTAAGTACTCATGTTGGTTGCTTATTGTTCCTCTTATTTGAGGAAATAGGTGATCTTCTGAAACACATCATGGCTGCCAAATTTTAATCCAAAGGGCTCAACTGAGTTGCCTAAACACTGTCACTTAGTTTCATTTGAGATGCTGCAGGGCATCCCTGACATCTGAATGGGACTGACAGATATTACACGAGCAAGAAGGGAGAAAGATGTACTGCTGGGGTAGCAGCTGAAGGCTAGCCAGGATACCATAGAACATTTCAAATAGCATTAGCAGTCTATGCTTAGGACGTGAATCATGCCCTAATTTCCTTCTGCAGTTTCCTTCAACAGTCCAGGTATGGTACCGGGGCAAAAGAAATTGGAATCAGCTTCTCTAATTACTCTTGCTGTAACAGAGTCTTAGTGGAGACGGGACACTTTCCATTTTTTGTCACAATAGTTGCAATTTCCTGTTCGACTTACTGTTGTCTTGTCTTATATTTACATGTAGTTTTAAAGATCTCTATATGCAGGGACCTGCTTTTATAGATAGGCCGTTGGCACAAGTCTTGGCAACAATACAGATATTCCCATGCCAGAACAAGCTCAACTGTATAGGACTACGAGTGCATTTGTCTCTAGAAGTGGAGACCTTCCTCCTGCTTGTTTATTCCTTTTTGCACAGCACAGCACAGCAAGTAGAACTTAGTCTTGATCTCAGTAGCTGGGGCACGGCATTTCATAAAAATCCAGTGCTTATTTGACTGACATTTTAAAATTCGCTTCTAAATCAAGGCCTCCCCACTCAGTCAACCACCCACAGAATGACATTTCAGAAATAAAAGCGTAGCATCTCTGCAGATCTGTCCCTTGTTACTGAAGCATCTCTCTGTTGCCAAGAAAATTACAGCCTTACCTGTGAGCTGTGGTCCTATATGTCAAGTAGGACCTTGTCTCTCAAAATCTGAAAGACTTTGGAAACTGCAAAAGGCAGATAAAATTCAGTCAGTGACTTCAAGACCTATTTTCTGCCTGAATTAGGAGTCAGTGTAGACATGATGGAGCTAAAACCAGCAAGGAATAAAGCTTACTGGCCCTCAAGCGAAAATTTCATGCTTGCTTATACCAATGTTCTGCATACAGAGCTTCCACCGAATTCAGCTGGAGCTCTATGTGAGAGGCAGGTATTGAGCAGGAATTGATCCAGCCAAATATTGCAACTGAAACTCAAAAATGACCAGTAAAAAAACTCAAAGTGAAGAGAAAAATATTAGGTAACTAATTGTTTCAAAGGAATTCAGAATACCTGGGAAAGCTACTTATTCGTTCCCTAATGGGCCAAATTATTCTTTAATTTCATCCAGCTTTTTTCATATCACTACTACTACTACCACTACTACAACTACATAACTAACTAGATATATACCTGGTTTAACTCACTTGATTTTGAGTACCTGTATTTTTGGCTTCTTAAACACAGAAGGGCACAGTGCTGCAGCCTGTTGTCTTAGAAAATCCCCCTAATGACTAGCAGTAAAAAGTAGCCTCATGTCTTTCAGTGAAAAGCCAATGTTTTTGTTCAAGCCACTGTCTTGCTTTCCACTTCCAGACTTCCACTGAAGAGTAGGGATGGTTTATGCTTGGTTCTTTAAATTCAGCAGAGAAGCTTCTCTCATCTGGTCAATTACCTGTGTCCTACTTGCCCTTTCTGTCTAATCCCTCTCTTGTATACAAGTCCTTTATGATGTGACAGTTGAACATTAAAAACAATGTGAGGTTAGATCAGAGGCAAGCTGAAAGTAACCCCTGTCTGAATGACAGATGCCTGTGTTGTACTTGTATTTTGCTTCTCCAGCACAAATGCCCATGAAACTAATCTTTCATATATGACTTTACAGAAATTTAAGTTAGAGCAAAATTTGTTCAGAGACCTTTTCAAAATGAAAAATGTCGACAAAATGAGTTTTGCATAAAAAGTCTATTTGTTGGCAATGCTTGTTTAAAGGTATAAGATCCTGTAGAATTCCTATTAGAAATGACCGAACAAATCCTGGATTTGATGCTTGGGCAGTGGAGTGAAAATAAAGCACCTTAAATGCCTTGTGCTGTTGTGCTGATGGATGACACCTTTCGTGTTCTGTTTATGAGTGACTTTAGTGCTATAATTTTGGGATGTTTTAACATGTAATTTAATCCCATCTGGAGTCAAGAAGTTAATTTCTTTTTTGCCATTAGATCTTGCTTTTCTCTTATACCTCAACCTTTCAAACTCATACTAAAAGTAACTTAGACTGTATTCTAACATTTTAATTATGACCAATATGTGCTTGGACTGGGCGTAACAGAAGAAGTGACCAAGAAAATGCGTCCATGGAATAAATATTTCTGACTCATTATCAGTTCTTGTGGGGACCCTGGGATAGTCTAAGCCAGACACCTTTTGCCCTTGCACTGGTCAAAAAGGAACCTTTTTAGAAGAAACTTTGCCCCATATTTTCCCCATATTTATATGTATTTAAACTGACAGACTAAACAGGCTGCTAGATTCCAGTGTAGTCCTGTGCCTAACTCACAGAGCTCCAGAGATTTGTCTTATTTTTCACTTCACTATTTAGTTAATCAAAACTGGTTCAGATAAGATTATTCCAAAGTGTGATCTGAGGATGACTAGTGGACTGCAAAGCTGTGGAAATTGTTTCCTGGTGTTATTAAACCATGTTTTCAATTCCATTTAGAATTTGAAGCATAAAGGGTGCATGACTGTCTACAAAAAATGGAAGAGAGCAAACAACAGTCCACTCCTCATTTCCAGATAGGAGAGTAATGCATTGTCGTGGTTTAACCCCAGCCAGCAACTAAGCACCACGCAGCCGCTCACTCACTTCCCCCCAACATCCAGTGGGATGGGGGAGAAAATTGGGAAAAGAACTAAAACTCGTGGGTTGAGATAAGAACGGTTTAATAGAACAGAAAAGAAGAAACTAATAATGAGTATAATAACACTAATGAAATGACAACAGTAATAATAAAAGAGTTGGAATATACAATTGATGCAGAGTGTAATTGCTCACCACTCGCCGACCCACGCACCTGGAAGTCCTGAGCGGCGATGCCCTCCCCCCCCCAGTTCCTAAAACGTCATATGGTATGGAATACTGTGTTGCCCACTTTGGGTCAGCTGCCCTGACTGTGTTCCCTCCCAGCTTCTTGTGCCCCTGCAGCTTTCTTGCTGGCTGGGCATGAGAAGCTGAAAAAACCTTGACTTTAGACTAAACATTACTTAGCAACAACTGAAAACATCAGTGTGTTATCAACATTCTTCTCATACCTAGCTCAAAAACATAGCACTGTACCAGCTATTAGGAAGACAATTAACTCTATCCCAGCTGAAACCAGGACATGCATTTAGTCATTAGTGCAGACAGTGTGACTGAAGACTGCAGGTATGTATTCCCAGTCCCAACTAATTTTCATCCTAGAAATTCCAGTTTGCTTGGCTTAATCCTCATCCTTTCAAAAGCAGCAGTTTTTCAGGCATGCTTGCACTCAAGACTAATACTCAAGACTAATCTAGCATAGCATTAACTGAAAATGTTAAAAATATGTTTTAATGTTTTTGCCAACACTAAATATAAACCCTACAACACATGAAGAAGGTGTATTTATATCTGTGTTTTCAGAGCTCTCAGAGAACACAGGAAATCCATACATTCACTTCATGGCCCCAACCACCACCATTTCCATGCCTTAACATGATATTTATTCACTGCAAATTAAAGCACTACCCTTTCTGCATTCAATCCCTCTGTAATAGAGGAAGCAGTAATCTAAACAGGCTGCTAGACTCCAATGACATATTCATTAGGACTGAATTATGAGTTCAGCACATCCCGAAAATAGGGACTGCTTAATACATTTGTACAGCTGTCATTTTGCTGCAGGCACAAACCAGGAAAGGAATGACTGCAAAACCAACTGCTATAGTTCTATACATACCAGCTGTTTTGGTAACCATACTCTCCTTTCCTCATCCAAATAGTATTCCTCTGGCAGGATTTGCCTAACAGAGCAAAGGAGTAAGCTGATATTGGAAATAAATGTTAGAGAAGGAAGAGGGTTCAAAAGTGTTGGGTGAAATATGCTCCTGAAACTAACATGCGTCAGAGAACAAAACCCACTTGCTGCAATATAATTTCTGTTTTAAAACAGTAAAAAAGCACGTAAGTTCACATTGCACCATATGGTGTTGAGTTAAATCTGCTTCATAGTTTTGAGTCAAGAACATATGCACCCAATGAAGTGGCGGTTGTTATAGAAAATATGACTGTTTTGTTAGTAAATAACATTAGAAAGCTACAAACAGCCCCTTAAGTGATTTTTTTCTCCAGTAGATTAGTATGCAGAACAGCCATTACCGTGAATGAGCTTTTAAGGCCAAGTGAGTTCTAATCACTGTAGAGGCCGAAGGAGCTAGCTAGGTGTGTGTGAAAGTGCACAAGCCTGCTTGTCTAGCGAAGAGGAGATCACATAAATACATTTCTTATACTGCAGGTGGCATTTTAATGTTTCAATTCCACCTTTTTGAATGAGGAGTGCTCAAGCTGTCAATCAGAGAGCAGCAAGAGAAACAGCCCCTTTTTTGCACAGCACAATTTCTCATTTGATCCTATATATCTTATGTGCGTAAATCAAGACACGAATCCTGCTAAGTGAAAGCCAAGTCAGGCTACGCAACCGTTTGCGTTCGCCTATTGCACTGTGACAAAACTACAGTTGTTTCAGCACCGTGCTCTGAGCCCAGCAGAGAGGTGGTGGTGCTCCGTACTGGTTGCTGGTGAACCAGTGTGCTTGAGCCTCCTGGGAAAATGGTGACATTGTAGACTGCGTCAATACTGGGTGACAGCTCTATGAAGGGGTGGGGGAAGGACATAGAGCCATAGAGGAAAGGACATAGAAAGAGATTTCAGAGGACATAGGAAGGACTTAGAGAAGTCTCTGGTACCTTCTTAGCATACTTGCTTTTACTGTGACTAATCCCATTCAGAGTTTGAGAGCAGTAAGAGGATATTTTGGGTCCCTACCATGTGGCAGTTGAGGAACTGGCCACACTCAAATACTTAAGACATCGTTGCCTTCATGCTAGTGATGTGTAAAGCAGCAACTGCAGTTTCTGAAGAGCAGCGTACCTGTAAGCTGTGATAAAAGCTTAGAGAGACAAAGGAAAGGGGAGCCCAAATAATACCCTGTCCAGCCACTGCCAGGCCCATCTCAGGAGCCATCAGCCTATCTAAGGCCCATCCACACAAGCCCAGAGGATCACAGCGGCACAATGGCAGGCAGGGGTGAACCTAAATCGAGGATCTCCGAGGAACCACCACCCTGTCCAGGCCTTTCCCAGGGCTGCCCCAGCAGAGCCTCAGCCCCAGTGCCCAGGTGTGAAACCCATCACCATGAATCATTGGGAGAAGCTCTCTGGATGACCTTTTGGAATAAAAGGGCTGTTGCCTTGGGATGGGATACATTGTGGTTTTCAGGGGAAAGGCAGTTTGGCATCTCGTGGGACTTGGGGGAGGAAGCAAAGGTGGGAAAAGGGAGACGTTCAGGTGATTTGGGGAGGAACAAGAGTGGGAAAATAGAGGGGTAAGCAGGTCAAAAGGGCTGGTTGTGGGTAAATAGTGGGCTGGTCAGCCTGCACATCTGGCCATGCCCTGTACTCGATCAGCCCAGTCTGTCCTGTCCTCTTGAATTCCTTTCCAGCTCTTTCCTGGGTTAGTGACTCTTTATTCTGTGTGTACATGAGTGCAGTAACTGGAGTCAGACTGCGGGCTGGAGCCCCTGTGTATCTCTGGTACCAGTGACCGCAGCAAGTGTGGGTGTGTGATCGCTAGTGAAGAGCAAGCTGGTGAGCAGGTGAAGCAGCCTGGGAGCAAGGGGGTGAGCGGGTCTCTGAGGGCCAGCTCGGACTGCCTGCGTATCTCTTAAGGGCTGGACCCCAGAGCACAGAGGGCTGGTTATGGGGACTTGGGAAGTGCCAGCCATCTCTGTGCGCGCGCGTATCTGCGCACGAGCATGCGTGATGGTCTGTACCAGCAGCTGGAGTGGGGTTGCAGCCTCAGGGTTTCGTATGTCCAAGTGCCAGTAACTGGGGAAGGTGGGATCAAGGGGCAGCTGCATGGCAGACTGTCTAAGACCAGCTGCTGGAGGGATCCACACTGCACACACACACACACACACATACGTGCACATATTTATATATATTTTCACTAGTGGGGTTCTATCCCGCTTAGCCAGGGAGGGGAGTAGATGAGGCCTTTGGTGCTATGTTCATACAGGTGCTCCGAGAGTATGTCTGTGATCTGTGTGGCTGGCCATGGATATATATATGTATATATGTAAATATGTATATACTTCTGTATGTCTGTATATATGTGGTGTGTGCATGTCCCTGCTGGGAATGCATCTTCACCCTCACTACCAGTTGGACCATGGGACATGGAGTGGCAGCAGCCTCACCTCTGTCAGGGTGCTGGATCCAACATGATATATATTTCCTCTAACATGTTCATTATGTATTACATTTATCCAACCTTCTATTTTCTTTCCTCACTCACCATTCTTGTTAAGAGCCCAATGCGAAGAATAGCTTTCAAGCGCAGCAAATGTCTGATGACTACAGGTTTTGGTAATGCTAGGCTTGTATTTCAGGAACTTATATCCTTTTGAAACCCATGCCATTAGAAGCAACTGTTTAAAGCCCATACTACTCTGTGCTGAAGGGATCTGCTGGAGCACATGGATGCTGGGACAGACCCATGTGTATACCAAGAAAATTAAACTTTTTCTTATCTCACAAGCCACTGACCAGGAACAGAGAGCACGGAAATAGGCTCGTGACAGCTGTGAGTCTCCAGAACTCGTGCTCAGCTCTCCGTGGGGAGAAACGACTGCCTTTTCTCAATTAATCCTGACAGCAGAGGGATTGGACATGTGACAGCTGCCTTGACAAATATCTTGATCATAGTGCTTAATCTTTCTTTGGCAGTCTTCACAACCAATGAAATATGACTCCTATCTTCAAGCTTGACAAGATCTTGGAAAGCTCAAACTAATTGGTAATCTTGAAGTCTAAAACCTTTGGAAAAGTGTTTACACAGCATAATGGCATATATTTAATTACAAAATTCGTTAACACCTCTAGGACACTGTAAGTGCTACCCTGATCTCTGATGAGGGCACTTGCTTTATTGCTGCCTTTGCTGACCTTCCTTTCTCTCATTTTTGCAGTCCTTGCTCAGGTCTTTGGTTTTACAATTCCCCTCCTGTACTGTAGTATGACTGTTTGAATCTGCAAGATGATGTTTAGTGAGTGGATGATCTCTAAGGTGTTTTAGTCAGAATTTTGGCTTTTATATGAATAAAGCGTGTATTTGCCTTCCAGGTTCTGTAAAATTGTGACTATATTATTTAAAAAACATGTCTTTGTCTTCTTTCACATCCTTGCCCTCCTTTGACCAAAAGAGGGCAGTCTATACCTGACTTTATTCCAATTATTTTTGCTCTTTTCTTTTTCTTACATTCAATCATTAATTGCACAAAAGATGGTGCCACCTTTTATTCACAGTTCAAAATATGTGGATCTCTCTGCTTCATCTCTAATGAGAATCATTCACAAAGTAGGGAAAAAGAAAATCATTCACTGTAATCCAGTAAATAAAGAAGCACTTTTCCTTCTCAATTTTCCCCTGCAAGTAAAAGACAGGAGAAGGCTCATGGTTTGACCTATAGTGTTAGCCCTTGAACAGTTTCACTGGGGAAGTAGCATTTGGCCTTTCCCATGGTGGAAGGATAAAATCATCCAGTCTTATGCTTTTGTGTGGCACCATACTGAGCTTCTCTGTCTTGATCTTAATGCTCCTTGAGACATGTGTCATAGAGTCATAGAATCATAGAATACCAGGTTGGAAGGGACCTCAAGGATCATCTGGTCCAACTTTTCTTGGCAAAAGCACGGTCTAGACAAAATGGCCCAGCACCCTGTCCAGCTGAATCTTAAATGTGTCCAATGTTGGGGAATCCACTACTTCCCTGGGGAGATGATTCTAACGGCTGATCATTCTCATTGTGAAAAATTCTCCTCTTGTGTCCAGTCCTAATAATTCTCCTCTTGTGTCCAGGAGTAACTTGTACCCATTACCCCTCGTCTTTTCCATGTGACTCCTTGTAAGAAGGGAGTCTCCATCTTCTTTGTAGCCACCCTTTAAATACTGGAACATGGTGATAAGGTCTCCCCTAAGCCTTCTTTTCTTAAGGCTGAACAAACCCAGTTCTCCCAGCCTTTCCTCACATGGCAGGCTTCCCAGTCCTTGGATCATCTTTGCGGTCCTTCTCTGGACCCTCTCCAGCCTGTCCACATCTTTTTTGTATCACGGGGACCAAAACTGAACACAGTATTCCAGGTGTGGCCTGACAAGCACTGAATAGAGTGGGATGATGACTTCTTTGTCTCTGCTGGCGATGCCCTTGTTGATGCAACCCAGCATCCTGTTGGTTGCTTTGACGCAGCAGCAGCAGCACACTGTTCGCTCAGATTGAGTTTGCTGTCCACCAGGACTCCCAGGTCCCTTTCCACAGAGCTGCTCCCCAGCCTGTGCTGCACTCCTGGGTTATGTTTTCCCAGGTGAAAGACCTTACATTTGTCCTTGTTGAACTTGGTAAGGTTCTTGTTAGCCCACTCTTCCAGCCTATCCAGGTGGTCTTCCTGCAGGGTGGCTCTTCCTTCCAAAGTGTCCACTTCCCCCCTCAGTCTGGTATCACTGGCAAGCTTCCTCAGGGTACACTTGATCCCATCATCCAGATCACTTATGAAGATATTAAACAGTGTCGGGCCCACTATCGATCCCTGGGGCACCCCACTTGTGACAGGTTGCCAGTTTGAAAAGGAGCTATTTACCATCACCCTCTGGGTGCGGCCTGTCAGTCAGTTCCCCACCACCACATGGACCACTTGTCCAGGCCGTAATGCATCAGTTTCTCCAGGAGGAGGCTGTGGGACTGAATGTGGACTGAAGTAACTGAAGAGATATGGGAAAGGGGCTTGCGGAGACTCACTTAGGATGGTCTATGTAGTTGACAATCTGTGAATAAACCCTCTCACACCAGCAAAACTGTTGTACCTCACAGCACCATGTAATTTCTATACACAGACATGTGTGTATACATGCATATATATAACACTATGCATATGTGTGTATACCATAAAAACAAGTCCTATTGAGGTGTTGTGGTGACTTAGATATGTGTAAAAGCACCTAAATGGTACCTAATGTATTAAAAAGAGGCCTATTGATTAATATTAAAAACCTAGACCTGTACTTTCTCATTGATTAATATAGCTATTCCTTAACATATAGTATTTTAATCCCACCCGATCAATCACACAACAGGAAGGTGTCCAAGACAGTCTTTGCTTTAAAGAACATTTATTCTGCCATCACATACCTTGGGGTCTCTATGGTTATGTACTAAGTTGGGAGTTTTGAGTGAGTGGAAGAGATGAAGAATATACCTATATAGATATATATAATCAGCTTACTCTTTTCATAGTCCATAAAATATCTGTGCCTGGCTTGCTCTCATTTTAATTATCTCACCCTCAAATGTCCTTGTTTTACCTCTTTTGGCTTTTGCCACTCTGCAGATCTCCTCATGACTCACAGAAGGTCTTGGATGAGGCCACAGGCTGCTGCCCCTTTCAAATATTATCTATTTCTTAACAATTTTCTCAAGAGGAATTAGAAATTACTGTCCCACCACTAAGTTTCTGAACCTCTGGGGATTTATGACCAGAATGTTTTTATGAAATAATGGAGGGTCAAAAATGATAGACTTGACATCTAAAAGGCAGTGCTTAGAAATGGAAAAGTGAATGGGTGGAGGAATCAGCCTCAGGGAGCACTGAAAGGCCAGAGGAGAAATAAGACAGTTATTACCCAGCAACAGAAATCGATCACCTGCCTCTGCCTACTATCTTGGGTCTGAACTGTGTGTACCCCTCTGCAATCACCTACAAAACCAGCACGAGCTCAAAATTAATCCGACTCTCTTATTGTCTGCCTCTTAACAGCCCAGCTAGTAGAAATGCTAGGCATGAGAAGTCAGGTAGGGCTTGTGAATCTGTGTCTCAGAATGATTTTGAGTGATTCTTAAAAAATATGTGAGCTAAAACCTGTGATGAATTTTACCTTATCTAATGATAGATGCACATTAATTACTGCAAATATAATACTTTACTCCCTCCTGTGACTGCAGCTGGGGGCTAAATTCTGTCATAGTCTGGACTGTGCTGTACTACATAGTTTAGGGAAAAACTAATTCAGTTAATATAAAGCCCATACAGGAGGTAAGAAGCTCCATTTGCTTTCTTTTCAGAACATGAATTAAATTAGAGTATTAGGCAGGATCTATCAAGAAGAGGTGTTATCCCACTTAGAAATCTGTGAGTTCTTGCCATCTAGCACTGTGGAAGAGACTCAGCTACCTGAATTGAGGCCTAGTTACTTAATTATTTCTTAGGGTTTCTGTCTTTCACTTTCCTTCATCGGAGAAAATAAAGGTTATCTATGGTTTAGTTTGCATCTGTGGGTCAAGAACTGTCCATTGGTTTGGTTTCACTTAAGGAAATCAACCATGTAAAATATTCAGGGCTTTTTTTCAGGGTTTTTTTTCGGATGATCCTTCATTGCCTTTTTTATTAGAGTTTTACCTATACCTATGCCTAAACCTATATCTATATGTATCTGTATATATATCTATAGAATCTATATCTATATCTAATCATCTATATATATATACTATCATGTATATCATAATTTATATCCATATATTTCTTTGATTCAGTTTGAATACTTGCAGATCCAACTCTTAGAAAACTGAGGGAAACTAAACCTAAAAGGAAACTAAAGGAAAACAGAGGACAGCTATCTTTGTGCACAAAAAAGGGGAAAGTTCTTAGCACTTACTGCTTCAAAAAAGTCAGACCAAAAGTTTAATTCCACATATTTTATCTGCTGACTTTGCTTCTTTTGAGCACCAATGCTGTCTTATTAGCTACTCTTGCTCAATTCTCAGGGTCAAATTCTACCCACCTCCACATGTCTTTGAGCCTCCTTCACTTCCATTTCATTGTATGTATTTTAAATCAGCTCTGAATGGGTTTACCATTTGACAGTCTGGTAGCCAAATCTCTCCTATGACAAGTGCAGGTGAAGCAAACCCAATTCTTGAAAAGGTGAGTTTGTGTTGTCATGAAAAACCCTTTTGACTTCAGAAATGGTATTTGTCAATAAGAGACTCACACATATTTATATATAAAGGTATATATACTTTTTAAAGAGTATTCAGGAGCTGCAAAAAGGATTTTCAAAACTGCAGACTTCTATCTCTGGCTGCTCAGCTACCTTTCTACCTTTAAAACTTGACTCCAGGTACTTCAGTTGAAGCATCTTTACCTCAGTCTCTATTGAAGCACTTGAAGCTTTGCGATCCCTTCAGAGAGCCTGTGCCTATGCCAAAAGGATGCTAGTTCCTCAGCCCAACATGATTTCAGCTAAATGGGATAATATGCAAATTCATCACACAGCATTGCAACTCACCATATGTGCAGAGAGTCTGCCTTTGTCTTCAGCCATAGGCTTCTCCAGATTCCCTCACAGGGTGTCAACACTGTGAAGGGATTTAAGTTTTAAATCTAAATTTTCTATTCCAAACATATACATTATCACATGTCTAAGTAGTCCTGGAACAAAGTAACTTACATTAGGAAAAGTTTAGAAAAAAATTGAATGGAGGTAATATATGTGCACGTACATGTATATATGTGCATACATATATAAACACACAGGCACTCTTTTATATGTGTATATATACACACACACAAATACATATATATGTATACCTGTATATACATATACCTGTCCCTAAAAAGAAAAAGAATTATCGAGATTATGCAAGTTTGTTAGTGGATATTTTGTTCCAGCAAGGACATTTTCTCTGAGGAGTAAGGGCTCATTAGATAAGAAAGTAAATGTTTAAAATGGAAGACAAGAAACATACAAAATCTGCTTTATTGTCTATCTTGTGCAGCACAAGACTTTGAAATTCTTTCTAATGAACAAAGCCTGTATGAAGTATGGAGAAAACAAGTCAGTGATCAAACAATTGGATGGATTCCTCCATTTAAAAAGTTTTGAGAAAGGGTGAATTTGCTACATTCAAACTTAGGATACTTAAAACTTGAAGGGAAACATTTTCTTAACATTGTCAAGTGAGGATAAGGAAAGATATATCAGTGAAAGTGACATCATCTCAAGTAAACACTGCAATTTTTCTTCTAAAAAACCACTGGTTTATATCAATTTATAAATATATGTAAGGTCCATCATGTCAATGTAGGAAAAGAGACAGAACCAATCAGATAAATGAACCAACTTGAGGCAGCTGTGTGTGACATTCAAGAGGCCTGGAATTACAGTATTTGAAAAAAAAAGATCAATTCAAACCTGCTCTAGAGAAGTTTTCAGAAGTTACAAAAGGGATTATATCAGGCCTTTTGTCATAAAGAATATTGCAGTCGTTCACCTTGGAGAATGATTCAAACCTTAGGAACGAGGCCTCCATAAAGCACATTTTGCTTAAAATTAATCACATGCAGAAATGGTTTTCTGAAATGGAAGCCTGTAAGAAACTTAGCTAGAATTACTACCTGTTAGTAATATTAACCCTGTGGGATATATTATTGGGAAAAGTGGTTCTGCTAAAAACCATTTTTTGTTCAGGGGGCACTCACTGAAGATAAAGGTTCTGAAGCAGGGTATTGAGCAAGTGAAAAATCTTGGAAGTTGGGATACTATTAGAATAATGGAAAAAATGTTCAAGAACATTTGATCCAGCTGTCTTTCCCCAGCTCTTAACATTGCTTATGGTTTAATACCATCTTACTACCACCGCCATCAGAAAAAGTTACCCTACTGTAGATATGCTGTTGCATGCAGTGTTCAAACATAGTCCTCTCAGAAGTTTTCCATTAAAATATAATAAACAAAAATGGATGTGCCTCTATTTTGTTCAAGCTAATTATATATTGTGACTTCATGTGTAAGAAACAAGAAATCTGGAATACTGTATATTACTTTCACCATGGGTGATGAAAACATTATTTAGTGGTTCTATAATTATGATATATTAGGAAAATTCACGTTCAGACTTGCGAAATCCACCTGAACAGTTAGACTAGTTAAAGTACACTAAGCTATAATAGAAATCATAAAAGAGAACAGTTTAAAGCATGCTAGCAGACTTTTCATTGATAATGTATTCAACTAAGTTTGTTGTTAAAAAGCCACAGGCATAAAGTACATTAAAATGTAATTACAGTGACAGTTCAATGCAATTGTTACATATTACATATTAGGGCATATTTTTACTATTTACTTTTAAGATATTTATGCACCTGAGCAACCCCATGTAAAAGATCATAAAAGAGGAAAAGTTAAAAAAGGAGCCATAAAGCCAAATGACAAAGAGAACAAGAGTTATGAGCACAATTGGTGAGAATTGTAGTAAGTGTATAAATGGACAAGGAACTGCTTAATGTTCTCAGATATAGATTTTCCACCATAGGAAGAAATCAAAATGCACTTACCCACAGGCTGCTGAGCACTGCTGAGCTTTGACTAGTCTCCTGGAACATTAATCACTTGCAAACTCTCAATTGTTAATGCAAATAGCAATTAAATAAACAGTCTCTTTCTCAGAACTCCATTTCTTTACTTTTTTCAGAAATTGTTCTACAGACTGCAATTGTTTGCCTGATTTTTAAGAAACCTTCACTGAACCTTACATCTTCATCTCCAGTCCCTTCTCCAACTTGAGTCAAAAGAATTAAAAATTACAAAAAATAACTGGATTATAAAGCTAACAAGCTAACAAAATACAATTACAAGGGAAAAAATAACATGCTTGTACCCTCAAAAAGGGGAGAAATAGAGACTTCAGAACACCTATTAGGCACTAGACTGTGGTTGTTGATTTTACATAGAAAGCAATCAAATTCAGTGGTAAAACCCCTTCAGAGATAATTCTGTTTGAAGAGCAGACAAGTGTAGTTGTTACAACACACTTCTCTTGTCTACCATTGGCATGTAGCACAACCACATCAGCTGCTTAATTAATGTAGGCTGGCTTGGAGCTAAGTCCAAGGAATTCAAAGACTTCAGCTTTGGTGTGAGTCACAAAGTGCTCACTTAGGTTCAGGGAAAAAGCACAAGCAATACTGTGATCGCTCGCACACTAGCTGGAAGATTTCAGCCTGCTAGATTGAGATTTACATGTTTAGAAGACTGTGCAATAATTGCTGGAGGTGATTTATTGATATGTCCCCCCCACCCCCTTAAGGGAAGGTAAACCTCCAGGGTGGAATGCAGTGGATATGCAAGGAATCTGTTCCATAATAATTCCCTAAGCAACGTAACCTGCAATCTTGTATGTTAGCAACAGCAGGGGAGCTTGGCATGCTGACTCTGAGAGAAACAACACAGAGCGTGGGGCGAAGTGGAGACACCGAAGCCAGGCTCTGTGTTATCACCACAGGGGTGGGGAACTGGAACCACTGGAACAAGAATGGAAGGTCCCTGCATTGAATACACTGAAGCAAGAGGGTGAAATAATGGGGGTTCTGTCAATGCTATGGCCTTACTTCTGATTTATATCATAAGTGCCCAGTTCTGGAGTAGTGACACGCTAAATCATGTTCTCTGAGTAAACTTTGCTCATTATAATCTCAAAACACACCTCCATCCCCAAACTTACCTGCCTTCAAGGTGCGACTTCCCCTCACTGAGCATGCGCTCTGAATTTTCTCTAGCATATAGCTTTAAAAGTAAAGTGAGGAGATTTTATACCAAACATAATAAAGGTATGTATCACTAGAGCCACTCAAGCTCCACCTAAAAATAAAATAGTATAAAAGGGCTTAAGAGAGGAGGAATTCTGGGGAAGACCCCATAATAGACAAGTCGGGAGGACATCTCTGACTTCTGGGATCAGTCGACAGGCTGAACCTCTCTTCCTCCCCATAGGGATGCCTATTCAAACCCTTGGTTATACCGAGAGCTTCCCTGAGAAACTTAGAAATCTCTACAGAGTTTTTCCATAATTTAGTGTGCTTGTAGTCGACTGTATTATTATTTGCATGTGCTTTGCAGACAGTGTATTTTGGCCATCCAAAAGAACCTGTACTCCTGTTGCTTTAATGAACTGTACTCTTCATTAAAATCTAGCTGTGATAGTTTGTTGAACACAACCGAACTCCTTAAATCTGGCCATAACAGTTCATTGAGCACAACTAAATTGAACGTACAGTGTGCTATTAGTGCACCTATAATCATGATAATTCAATATATTGAACTTGACTGGACTCACAGTGCTAAATTGGGCATCACCCAGAATCTAAGCCTAGTTCCCCCCAGCCCCTCTGATATCTGAGGACAAGCTGGAATGCAATGGGGTTTATTTTCTGCCAAATTTCATCATGCTTTAACGCAACAAGTACACAAAAGTTGCCAGAGAAATCTGGCCTGATTACAGGCACAGAAATATTCTCTTCTTGAAAACTGTGTGGTTGGTGATCATGGATCGGCAATGCACACTAAGAATTGCCCATGATGGGGGGAGAGGGCACCTAATAGAGGGACATGTTTTGCAATTGAAACTCAGCAGGCGGAAATGGTGTAAGTAGACATTTCTGCCTTCTGTGGACAAGTGAACTGGAATACAGTGCTGCCAAAATACATACAAATACTCCAAAGACCCAGCTGAAGAGCAGTCAGAGTAAAAGCCACCTCTACATCCAGCAGCTGGAAATGGACTTTCTTTGCATAAGCTGAAAATGGGAGGAGAAAAAAAATTAAAGGAGGCTGTCTATTGCCTCAGGGAGGAAGGATACCTGGTCTGGTCCCACAGAACAGGCTCTCCCTGCATATTTCCCGCATCTGGTGCTACCTAAAAAGCCTACACACTCCAGGCAGCAAGACTGAAAATCCAGTTCTGCTCACTTCTTGATAAAAGTGAGAAACACTCTTGCTTACTTCTGGCCAGGACTTAACCTCCAGTCATGACTTACCTCATTGATAATGGCATGCCTTCTGTAGATGTGTTAGAGTGTTACCTCTCCTCCTACCTCTGTAGCTGAGGAAGACTAAATCCCATGACCCTTACTTCCCACATAAGTATTCTAATCACCAAATGATGAAATAAATACAGGTAGGATGGATATTGCTGCCTGTGTTGCCTTTTTTATTTTTATTTTTTTTTAAAAAAGAGGCCTAGCCCTGTTCCACTAGGTGTCTGTTCTTAGAAGATGATGAAGCAGTTGGATTGCCAGAGTCTGAGGCTGGTGGCCAGTGTTGGTTCTCATAGACACCTGGGAGGAACAGCTGCCTGGGGAATCTTTTGGTGGACTTGGTTCCATGTTTCTTTCCAGAGGTCTTCAGAGGTGTTTGCCTCCATCACTGACTTTCTAAGAAATGTAGGTGTTCCTTTTAGGGGGCCAGGTGTCTGAAATATATGAGGCTGCAAACTTCAGCTGTGTTCACTTGTCTGGTGTTTGCTGAACCACAATATGTTGAAGGGAGAATGGGGATATTGACAATTTTAGACATTTAACTTGTGTACCTAGTTAGATAAAGTGGAGCCCAAAAGGAGCGAGTGGCGAAGGACGGAGTTTTCCTGAGGGTGATGTAGAGCACCTAAGTAAGACTCCTGCTCTGAATTGCTCTATTTCTCTACTAACTACTGCTAAGCTACTTTGGTTAGTAGCGGCAAATGTCTTAAAGCTTGCTGTTTGGATACTAGTTTCTGTAGCCTGTCACTTTCTCACAATAACATATGCAGTCCTGAAGATTCAAGGGAACACTGAACACATTGCAAACGTAATTTAAGTCTAAATGCTTCCTGCTAGACCTACTCTTTAATGATGCCAGTTAATTATCTAATCACTACCCTTTGGTATAGCCACGCACCAAGTGCTTTATTGTATGAAGTACTGAAATAAAAAAATCGGTCTTGTAATATCAGCAACACAAACCTGACTAATAGTAGGAGGAAATGAAATATTGTTTTTGGAGCACAGCAATTTTTAAAAGCTGTTCTTGGCCTGCTGACTACCACCTGCTTGCTGACCTCAGAAGTGCCACAACAAACTCATGTATCATATCAGGGAAGCTTTCTTCTTCCCTTAAAAAACCATCCTCTTGATTTTACTTTGGCATTTATAGTGAATCAGAATCACATTGGTCTGCTCATGACTTGTGCAAGTTAACTCATTGGTTCATTACACTACTCATTTTGGAGATGCAACATCATCTTTCTCAGAGGAAAATGGGACACATCTGAATTGATCTAAATGGTAGTAAAAAGCAAGCCAGAAAAACTAGATTTCTTTTTTTTTTTATTAGAAAAGTGTAATGTCCCCTGTATTGGGTCTGGCTGAGATGGAGTTAATTCTCCCCATAGCAGCCCTTGTAGTGCTGTGCTCTGCATTGGTAGCTAGAAAGGTGTTGATAACACAGCAGTGTTTTGGCTACTGCTGAGCAGTGCTGGCACAGCACCAAGGCTGTCTCTCCAACATTTTCGCCCCCCTCAATAGCAGGCTGGGGCTGGGCAAGATCTTGGGAGGGGACATAGCCAGGGCAGCTGACCCAAACTAACCAAACAGATATTCCATACCATATGATGTCAGCTCAGATAGAAAAGCTAAGAAAAGGAAGAGGGAAGAGGGGGCATTTCTCATCTTCTGAAGCAACCACTACGCGTACTGAAGCCCTGCTTCCCGGGAAGTGGCCAGACATCGCCTGCTGATGGGAAGTAGAGAATAACATCATTTGTTTTCCTTTGCTTTGCACACGCATCCTTTGCTTGCACTTTATTAAACTGTCCTTAACTTGACCCACGAGCCTTTGTTATATTTTCTCTCCCCGGTCCAGCTGAGGAGGGGGAGTGATAGAGTGGCTTTGGTGGGCACCTGGCGCCCAGCCAGGGTCAACCTACCACATCCCCTTACCAATAATAAAAATTTAATGAAAAGCAATTAGCAGAAGAAATAATTTTCAATAAAGGTGGTAATGTTCTATTAAGTCATACTCGATAGCTCAACAGAACTGTGTTTTATATTCAGTGTTAAACTCCATGACAAAGAAATTACAGAATTTCTGGCAGGCATAGGATGATTTATTCACCATGAACATGCAACAGTGGCTGGTAGTATCTTTTCTATGACAGGACTAAAATTAAACTCAAGGCTTTCTTCAGTTACAAATACCAAAACACTGTCAGCCATGAAGATGTCTGTTGGATCTTAACTCTGATGGTGATTAACATCCTGTGACGGAAGATGTTGTGTTTTATTTCAAAGTTTCATTTGTAAGTGCTGTACAAATAAATAATAAATAGACCTCTCAATTAGCGTTTTACCAGTTGCTAGTGCCTACTGGGACAATAGACTCTCTATAATCATGGTTTAAGTTCATCTACTGATGTGCAGTCACCATCCATGAAATATATTCCTGTCTGAAATAAGGGAATAGTACCTATTAATCACATATCACCCATTGAGACTATGTCCAATATAAAAGCATTGTGGGGATGTGGTAGCTCTTGCTGCATGATGCTCTCCTCCAGCAAGATGCCTTTGCCAAAGCTGGTGGGACTGTTTCCCCTGTTGCAGGCATCCCCAATGCAGAGGGTAATCCCTTCTCATTTCAAACAATTCATATTCTTGAAGACCACCGGCTCAAAATGAAGGGATGAAACAACAAATTAATGTCTGTCTGATCTAAGGGTCTTATGATGTAATTATGATATTAACTGTCTTAGTAAACAAAACCCACGCCCAAACCGCCACTTGCTTTATCATTCCTCTTAGCAATACAGATTGAGAGTATTACTAGGATAATAAATGGCTCTAATTTGGCTCACCCACTACCAAGTCCGTTGTTAATTTACTTCTAGGAATGAGCTGGAAAATAAAGGAGTGTTTCATTCTCTGTTGTTGACTTCCAGTTTGAGTGGTGCAAGTTTGGAGCAGAAATTTTGCTTATAGGTAACTGATGTTATCTAGGCTGTATTAAGAGGGTATTAAGGTACAGAACTTTACAGTGACACTTTCTTAGAATAATTGAAGATACGCTAAATGACTCTTACAAAATGAAATAAGATTTGAGGGCATGGTGTGTATTAGGAGGAACGGGGAAAAAGACAGAAGCTTGTCCTCTGAAGGGATAAAATAAAAAATTATCAACTATCCTTCTGTGCTTCCAGAATGGTTTTAAGCTGTGGAGCAGTAAACCATTTTGTGTTTCTGTGATTTCAAGCATCTTTATTTTCTCAAAAATTCTGAACATAGTCCTATCCCACTATTGTGGTTTAAGCCCAGCCAGCAGCAAAGCACCATGAAGTCACTTGCTCACTCCTCCCCCTGGGTGGGATGGGGAAGAGAAAATATAAAGAAAAGCTCCTGGGTCGAGATAAGGACTGGGAAGGATCACTCCCCACATGGTCACGGGCAAAAGACAGGCTCAACTTGGGGAACAAACAAAATCCATTTAATTTACTACAAATCAAATCAAAACCAAGGGTATTAGGAAGGAAAACCAAACATCAGAACACCTCCCCCCACCCCTCCCGCCTTCCCGGCTCAGCTCCATTCCTGGTGCTTTCTACCTCCTCCCCCCGGCGGCGCAGGGGAACAGGGGATGGGGGTTGAGTCAGCTCCCCACACATCGTCTCTGCCGCTCCTTTCCTCAGGGGGAAGATTCCTCACTCGTCCCCTGCTCCACCGTGGGGTCCCTCCCACGGGAGACAGTCCTTCACCAACTTCTCCAACGTGGT
>VYZV01007127.1:16970-94542 GCA_013401275.1 Pandion haliaetus | reverse complement strand
CCCCTCCTCCCCCTCCTTCTTCACTGACCTCGGTATCTGCAGAGGGGTTCCTCTCACGTTCCAACCCCACACACTGCCGGTTCCCCTTCTTCAATGTGTTCTCCCAGAGGCGCTCCCACCGTCACTGCTGGGCTCGGCCTGGGTCAGAGGTGGGTCCGACTTTTTGGAGCTGGGGGAGCTTCTGGCAGCTTCTCACAGGAGCCACCCCTGCCGCCCGTCCCCCACTACCAAAACCCCACCACACAAACCAAAAATACCCACTTTCAATGTTTTAATTCCTGTCCTGTTTGGGTAATATTTCAAATGCTATTTGGAATTGCTAATTCTACATTTAATGTCTTCAAAGAAGAAAGAAGAATGGCAAATGTTAGCTCTCGTGAAAGTTAACAGTTATTTATCTTGTGTTATTTTGTGGAGATAGGTTAGGGGAATAGGCACTGGTTGGAAAAGTCAGAGAGAGTTGGGGAAGAAGCACCGAGGCTGGCAGAGGAGCGGTGGCACTGCTGGGAGGGCAGGAGCGTATCACCGAGGTGTGTGGCATTTTGGCAGTGGATGGGATGCTAGGCATGAAGACGTTCACTAGAACTGGGATGAGGAGGAAACCATGATGTTAGCCAGGTTAGCCTATCTGTCACAGTCAGTGTGCCCTCCTCCTCAGCCACAGTGAGCCAATGACAAACGTATGGGTGGGTCTCGGAGTAGCTGCAGAGAAGAACAACTTTTCTGTGCCGTTTAATATGGTATAGCACGTATCTGTTCCTGGTAGCTGAAGAAGTGTTAATTACTAACCTATATCTTCACCCATAGCTCAGGCACTGGAAAAAGGAGGAAGGGGCTTCTGGCTGTGCTGTGAGAAGGAGGCAAAAGGCTCTGATGGGAGCTTGGCAAATGCAAGGGAGCGTTGGGAGACCTTGGCTGCCCTAAGAAGGATTTTGCTTTCCATCAGTAGCAGGTGCTTCTACCACTTGCACATTCTACTGGTTGCCTCATTTTAAAATATCCTGGTGGGTGAGGGAATGTCTTCTATATCTAATGGAGTGGGACTGTCAGTAAATAAAAGTCCAAATTAAATAAGTATCTATGACAGGAAAAGTGAAACAAGAGCTTCTCTAATTGTAAAATGATTTCATTTTGCCTTGCTAATTATTGAAGTATGAGCTTTGTGTAATTATACATGACAGGAAACAGCTCCAGCTAACGCTCACTACGTCTGCCCAATTAAATTTTACAGCACTGTGTTTGAATACAGCTAGTTATGCTCATTAATAAAGCTGTAGGTTACAATAAACGTGCAGGGCTTCTGAAAGGAAGGTTAGCATTTGCTCTTTCTCCTTCTTAGCTCGACTTGTTTATTCTTTGGGTAGTGAGTTGCCTCCATACTCACTCACTGGCCACAAGGTCCCTGGGAGAGCACGGCCATCCTGTGCGACACGGTGATGTGTCCTGCACATCCGCGTGCAAAAGGCACTCCTCAGCGGAAGGACCGTGTACAGCACAGTCCTGTACAAGACTTGCATCCTCACATATGCCCAGCCCTCATGCATGGTGTCCACTGGGAAGACTTTGCTCTCAGACTACTTTGCCTGAGCTTGGAACAGAAAAGAAAAGACAATAGAACCTTTCTGAAAAAAAAAAAACAAACCCCAAACCTAAACCCACCAAAAACCCCACCAGAGCAACAAAACAAAACAGTAAGCAGAGCCACCTGCGAAAATTGCATCAGATTGAATGAATCCTAAATCCTCTTCTCTCCTCCCACTGCTCCTCCATCACTTTTCCACTGACTTGAGAAGCCTGGAAAAACTCCCTCTTGCTACTGAAACTTTGTCAAACGAATCTGATGTTAACCTTTTTTGACATTATCCTATTTTTCTTCAATATTTATCCAACTTCCCATAGGTCATTTATGTCTGTTTCTGGCATCTGTCCCAGTCCTTTGGGTAGGTGGAGTATGATAGTTTAAATGTAATTTTTTTGCAGTATCTATCTTTCTGCCTCCTCTGCCACTGAACTTGTCCCATGATCTCAAAAGTGGCAGTGACTTCTTCAGAAGATTTTGGTAGGTATGCATGCATGCATGCACACACACAAAGGTTAAAAAAAAGGAAAACTCTGTTACTCATTTAACCTTGTTCATTCCTCCTCTGTTCAGAGTTATGAGCTCCTTTTTTTCCCATCTTGACCTTTTAATATAGTTCTTTTTGATATTTAGCAAGAAAGTTACTTTCTTCACCTTCATTCCTTATCATTGAGGCTGACTGCATAGCACACACAACCCTCAAAAATACAGTGTTAAATATTGAAGTGATTAAAATTATTAACAGAGAGAAAGCCCACATTGCACATTTCTTTAGCACTCCGACCAAAGACCCAGTGTATGCCTGATGTTCACTTTATCAGCTACAAACTCAGTGAAGGAAACTAACAATTAGATTCTAAGTATATGAATTCTTTGTCTGTTTTTTTCTTTCTTATTTCCTACAACATAAAATCTTCATATTAAGGACCAATTTTCACAGGATTCATTCAGCAGCATGTATTTACACAATTTGCCATCAGTTTGATGTTATTTGAGAAAGGTGTAACTATAGGACATTTTGTCTTGGAAAAGTAGCTGGAGGTGGTTGAGTCAAGATTATAAAAGGTATAATAAAAGCAATCTGTTCCATATGATCTTGTCCTTTCAGCTAGGACCATGCCTACTGACCCTGCACCTCTTGAACCACGTAGCATTTTAGGTGGTGATTAGAGGCTAAGGTTGTGTCAGAGCCTGTTATCATGAGCCTTCAGTATTACAACAAGGAGCTTAAGGCTAGAAGAGAGAACTTGAGACGGAGAGAGTAAAGGAGCCTCCAGCTGCTAACACCAACCAATAAACTGCTTTTAAACTGGATATTCTAGAAATTGTTATATTTTAGCCCCAGCCTTTTAAAAAGGTCACATTCACTGCACTCTTTGTGCTGGAGACATAGGACACGTGTTCAGCACTGCTAAGCGTGCGGACCTTACCATCCACATGGGTATTATGTGTGAACTCTGGTTATCAGTGGGATGGTACGTACAGGGATGCCTATACAGGCAAGAACTGAAGGAATTCAGCTACGACTGGGAGAACTGGGGAGGTGCAGGAGTCCAAGGAAGGAGCTCTGCTACAAGCATGACACCATGCAAATAGCATCGGTCTGCCTTGCGCCTTGACAGGCAAGTGCAGCCAGCGCTGCACCGCACTGCCTGATCCCTGACCTGCGTTCCTGTGCTGGGCCGTGCTGCAAAATGCAGGCAGACTGGGAGGGGACCAGCTGGAGGTGCAAAAGCAAGTATCTCTGATGAATGCCGTCAGTGCCAGAAAATAACTGGAATCATGAAAATTATCCCAGAAGACAACGTTGAAAGAGAAATAAAGCAAATAGTGTAAGAAGCGTGGGAGCAAGGGGATGTGTTTTGATTTGTTAATTAGCAGGAAGGAATTTAGCTCCCTCCAGGAGTGGTTTTAATGGAAGTTGGAAGACCTGAAGGGTTTAAGGAGAGCAATAGAGTGTTGCTGGAAATGGATAGTCTGAAAGACACTTATACCAATTTGTCTAAGCTTTGTGATGAATTTTCAACTTGAAAATTTGTCCTTCAATGTATTTTTTAAACAAAAATAAATGCATTTCACCCTGGCTATTAACTACATTTTAATGACTCAGCTCTCACAAAGGTCAGGCATTAACAATAAGTAATTTCAGACATACTCCATGACACTAAAATCGGTTATATTCTCATACCTGACATGCAACAAGGAAGCATGGTTTAATTTCTAGTTATGTTCCTGACTAATAAAATAAAGACATCAAGGCTGTCAGTGCAGAAGAGTTAAAAAAAAAAAAACAAACCCCAATCTTTTGACTGTCATAGTGCTCACATGCACAGAACTTCTGTGACACCATTTAAAGCAAATCCAGAATGTAAACTCAGCCCCATTGATTTAATAGTAAGTACACTTACCTATGTTTGCAGAGTACTGAGTATATGTATAAATAAATACATATTACCATGAAAATTCATATAAGTAAGGCTTGTTTTTTTAACAGTTGGTAGATATATTATCTATAAATTGGAAAAAATACTTCCAAAGCAAAAAAGCTATGCTTAAAGAAGCCTGAGTTATTTTTATGATATCTGAAGTCGCAAGACAGGCTTGCTCCGGACTGTCTTTTAACTGCTCATTTATGTGATGTCTGTGACGGTAAATGGAACAGAGGAGGACCAGGGTCTTCTAACATATCTGGGTAAGGCAATATTTTATTTGGCTTGTTTTGTGCCCATGTACGGTTGACAAAACACCAGAGATTACTTTGTGTAACATTTGACAGCAACGCATTCAGAGCCCAAAATATGCCTCATAGCAAAAAGAGTCCTCCCAGCAATGTGTGTTTATATCCAAAACTTAAGGGAGGGACGACAGCACTAGTTAGATTTCTGTCCCAGTAGGACAGAAACAAGGGGCCAACAAAATTGTAGGTGACCCCAAGGACCTTATCTCCACAGCTTTCACCTGGAGGGCACACGGAATCCCGGGAAGAGCCGGGGAAGAGCTCCATCATTAAGCTGAGACCAGGACTGCATTTAGCAGTTGCATCATTTGTTTGCTCCACTCTGGTCGCCAGATGTTTGCACATGAGGTTTCCTAAAGAAACCTTCACTTTTGGGACCAGGGATCAGTTTCCCCAAAGAAAACAGATTCTGAGAAACTTGTGGGCTACTGAGCCAAGTACTGAGCATTTTGAAAATGGACCATTTCCTTACAGGTCAGGTTTTGAGCATGGTGACTGGACAACTTGGGGAACGTATTTACGCTAGTGCGGTGCAAATAAAAGCAGAGGAAAATAGTTAAAATTCTGACTGTGCTGTTTCACATAACATTTCCTTAAAAAGAAAAGAAGTACCTGAACCACCAGAGGAAGCAGGCATTCACTTTACTTTGGTTCTTGGTATGCCCTGATTTGGACACAGATGATCCTGGTGCTGGAGAGCATTTCACAGGCCCCAGCTGACTCATCTTCGGTTTTACTTAAGCTGATCAGCCTTTTCTGTCACTATTTTCTATTTCCTTTTGTGCTAGCTCCTTCTTTAAATGTTCAAAGAACATGCCCCATTACACTTGATTACTGTGAACATCTTGCAGTCTCCTTTCAGAAGAAAGCAATGAAAATATTACCTTACAAGGCAAGAACAGGATGTAAAAAGCTGTTAAAAAATAAAGAAAAGAGACAGGAAAAACAGACTCAGTAACATAAGTACTGCATAAAATAGCAAGAAGACTGCAATGTCATTTGAATTTGCGCTTTAGACAAATATGAATGGTTTGCATTTTCAGCCTCAAACATGTAATTTCTTAATCACAGTTTTTTATGTGATTACAGCTGCAAAAACCCCAGAGGGTCAGTTTTTTTTTACTTTGTTTTAATATTTTATTTTACTTTATTTTAATTTTGTCAGCTAACTACAGATAGATTTGGGGGGAATTTTAAAGATAAGAATTTGTGTTTGGCTTTAATCACTAAAATTTTTATTTTGGAGCTTTTCAGGACTGTGTTAGATAAAAATGCAAAGCTTCCTGCTGAAATGTGTTTTCAGTAAGACTTCTTTGCTTGAAAGAAATAAATCCTAAATTTTTAGTCAGTTCTATCAAGAGAAGGAGAGAAGTTTATGATTTCCCTTTCAGCAAGGGAATCTGTCTATGTAAATGTTATACATTTTCATTTTCTCTGTATTGTATGTAACTTCGTGCTTTCCATGACTAGTTTCTATGCATCACACCCCTCCTGATAAAGTACATTGGTACCAATATGCTTTTGTCCCTGAGTTGAAGCGTGAAGTCCTTCAGCAATTAAATAAGCTTTTCACTAGTTACAGTGTGCAGAGTGTGCTGAGTGGAGGGCAGAGAAATGAAATAAGTGGAGCACACCTGGAGTATGTACGACTGACTGCTGGCTAGAAACCAAGGGGGGCAGCACCTAAATTCTGTGCAGCTCCCCCAAACCAACCAACTCTGGATTGCAAAGACTGCATCTACATTACTATTTTAATTTGGATTTGGAGTGTGCTTTTGAAACAAATCTGATCAAGTCCATTTAGTGCGTTTTTGTTCACACATTTAAGAGCAGGTTCAGAGAAATTGGTTCCTTTCAGATAAAAAAGACCAGTTGGTACACTACAGGATCGCACCTCATGTGCTCCTGCCACTAATGCACATTCAGCCTGTGGGAATTGACTACAGCTAGTCTGATGTAGAAGTCCCCAAATAAGTGTAGTGTGGATGTTGGGTCCAGCCTTGTCTCCCACTCTGGTTGTTTCTTGTGTCTTATTACTGCAGGCACAGCCAAAGTCGGTACTCAGTTCGTGTTCGGCAACTTGGTGAACATCAGAGAGAAAACCTCAATGATATATATATATAAATCTTTTTATGATGAAAATAGACTTATATTTTAAACCTGTAGTATGGCTATTGGGCATGATTTTGCCATGGGAGTGGAGCCAGGTGGCTGAGATGGAGTCAAAGGAGTTCTATGCGAAAGACTGGTGCCATAGAAACTGAGGAATATTATCCTGAAAAAGGATAATTTGAGTTCTTATTAGATTAATTTATAGGCTATGATTGTGAAAGCTGTCCAAAGTTTGTACAAAGTCAACACATTGTACAAGTGCAGCCTCACTTTCCTGGGAAAATTTTATTCTATATGGATGTTTTCCAACCTTCTACAGGTGAATTTTCTAGCGGTAAGACCTCTACAATTACACTGGCAGGAACCTTGCTACCAAAGTTAATTCTAGCTCCTCAACAGTTTCCAGCTTTACATCTCACCTTCACGCTGAATTATGATTCAAGTTCCTATTTTAAATAAATCCTTGCAGTAGTTCTTCATCTTCTGAAATGGATTATTCTGACTGTAGGAGAACAGACATAGTGTTGACATACATTCCCAGGACAGCGATGGGGTATCTGTACCCAGAGTAAAGTTTGGGCAGCTTCCTGTGGCTTATCCATGAAAGTATCCAAGGTATTTTCTGGGCTGTGTATGCCACAACCAAAGAAAGAAACCCCACCAGTGGGGTTGCTGGTGGGTTGGACTGCAAAAAAAAGAAAAGGAAGATGTATTTTTAACATGTCAGCATCATTCAAGACGAAGCACTAAAAGCTTGCACTAATAAACAGGAAGCATATGTTACGCCTAAAGCAAACACAATTTTTGCTGGATACAAATTTCATGAGTGCATGCAAGGAGTCTCTGAGGTTTTTGAACAGTTTTTAATATAAGCTGAAGCAGCTAAGTAATAAAGACTTTGGCAATGCTGAGGAGAGGAAATGAGAAGAGATTCCATAATCTTTAGAACTATCACTCTTCAAGTGTCTTAAAAGAGAAGAAGTGGGAATTGGCTATAACCTGGTCTTGTGTGTTAGCATAGGTGCAATTGGAAGTGATATTATTAGCATACAAATTGATACTGTCCAAATGCACTCTTTTGGTTGGAGATAATGGCCAGGACTCTTTGCAAAAGAAGAAAAACATGTCCTAGTGTAGCAGAGGAAGCAAATAAGCAATTTACACCGTAAAAAACATGCTGTTGCAGAAATGTGACTGGCAAAATGATCAATTTGTAAGTAATCTTTATGTTGATCTGGGAAATTTTGAAATACAATTGCTTTGTTCATCACTCCTGCATTGTTTTCAATTCAGGCACTTGTTTCTCTTGCAGGGTTAGATTTTGACGCACTGTCAGAAAAGAGAATATCAAAGAGGTGGATCAGGATCTAAATGCTGTTATTAAAAATTTCTTTTATTTTTAATGGCAAAACATTAAGATCTATATCCATGGCAGGAGGAACACCTGCAGGTCCTCATTTCACCCGTGCACAACCAGCGCAGCACCCCTGCCCAAAAAACCAACTGTATGGTTACTCATCCAAAAGGGAGAACGTTAACAAAACAAAGTCCTAATTCAGCAGCTGAGAGCTCTGAGTGTACCTTTGAAGCACTGAATTAATCTTCATTAACCAGTTAGGGGAACCTCTGTGGGACTTTTCAAAGGCTTAAACGCTGGGCATGAGTCTAAATATCTCACTGAACACAACCTAAATGAGTAGCTAGACAGTGCTTCTTGATCAAAGCCATTTTGGTGTGAGATAGATGTTTCCACAGTTAAGCAGATTCCGCAGCATGGCACTCTGCCTCTGTGGGAAATTTACAGTGCGAAGAGAGTACTGCTTCTGGGTATTTACCATAAACAGTAATGTGAGCTCCATTAGGCATCCAGTTAGAAGTAAAAACATAAACTGTGAATGAAGATTATCTGGATAATTAAATTATGAAGTAAGCATTATGTAAGGTGGAGAGAGAGGGTTGTTATTAATGCCAATATTAAATTTTGACTGCAGAAGGCAGCCAGGTGCCTTTATTCCCCTCCAGGAGATGATTATCTGTTGATAAATCAAATTCCCTTCAGTGGCCTTATTGCAATTTCAGGACAGGCATACATATTATTAACAACACTGTGTAGTTCTATATTGGAAAAGATAAGAGTTCAGCAGGCTGAACAGAACCTACAGCAGAGCTGCATAAATCCCGTGGAGCAGTGTTACCACTTGGAGTATTAACCAGGACTCTGCCGTTGCCTATTTTCCTCTGGAATGTGAATTTCTGAGGTTCACTTTCAGGGCACATTCTGGTGGGTAAATCTTCCTGAAACTTTAGTTACGGCTAGGAAATTAGAATGGCTAGGAAGCTAACAATAGTCCCCTTCTCCTCATCCTCACCCACGCCTGGTGGCCCACGCTGGGCTCCGTTCAAATGCAGTGATAAACTGGGATCCTCAGGACAGCCAGGAGGTCCAGAAAGCAAAGTATGCAGCTGCACAGGGTACAGATTTCAGGGGAAAGAGAGAGACTGCCCGCTTAGCCTACATCTGAGGAGCCAGCAACAGGCTTTCCTAGCCTGACAAGCATCACGCCATCAGAGCCCTCCGCTCTTGTTGGATGCCTGCCCTTGTCCTCCCTCCTTGTAGCTGGGGAGACCCTGGTGAATGGAGAGCTATTGCAGGGGGAAGAGATGGCAGGAGGTTTCCTGCGGGACAGAAGAGGGTTTGGAGAGAGGTGCCTGCTTCTCCCAGTGTTCTCACGTAGCTTGCTCGAGGCAGCACAGCTTCTACGGCACAGCCGTTGCTCCCTCCCCATCTTGGCTTCAGGGAGCTGTGCTGGGAAGCTCTCTTTCTGGCTGGGCACTGGGGCTACGTGGTTATGTCAGGTACAGATGTCAGCAGGTACTGCCCTCATTTCTGGGCAAAACTCGGGGTGTGATCTCTTGTGCTCTGTTAGGTATTTCATCCTGATACAAAAGGCACACAGTTTGTTTGGTTGTGTTTGGAGGAATATTGCTGGCATCAGTATTTCTCTCTTCTCACCAAACAGAGAAAACCAAACCCCAAACCATTTCATGATATAGGTTAATCTGCTCTTGTGTATTGGCATTTATACAGTAATACAGACTACTATCTTCCATGTTTAGTGAGCATGGGCATGCAGCTTTACACATATACAAAATGTTACAAAATAAATGTGAAAGAAAAAATGTTACTATTTTAGTTTCAATTTATACTCAAAGACAAGAGGTATGGTTTCTCTGCAGTAGTTATATTTCAGCTGTTTGAAGCCAGCTGAGAGCCAGCTGTGTGCCCACAGCCTCTCAAGGGTGTGATTATTTAATGATAAAACTCATTTCTGCAGTGGCTGCTGATTACTATTGCAAAAATTATTTTAACATAAACTGAAGTGGTGAATTTTTGAGCTGAAAGAAGGCAGGGTTGGCTACTCAGAATACTGAGCAGCCTTTTCAGCAGAACTGTGCTAAGTCCCATAAAATAACACTACCTGTCAAAATGCTTGGCTGAAGTCTAGAGTCCAATTTATCTTACAGTGGTAAATTTTCTGCCTAGCTGAATAAGAAACTCTTCTACCCTGCCATTAACATCATAACTTTTAGTTGGGTCTTCCTTAAATACAACAGTCATTCCAGGTCAAATGGGCTTTAGAAGCCCTGTATTTGACATCCTCTGAGGCCAAGACTGTGGTGGGGAAGACTTTCTCATCACTTACGTTCAGGGTGAGCCAGACACAGTCCTTCAAATTGTGGAATCATAGAATCATTTAGGTTGGAAAAGACCTTTAAGATCATGGAGTCCAACCGTACGTGAACATGAAGGCTGAGTGATATGGGGGACTCTGAATTGGATCTTTGGAAATGGAATGAAAGTTTGAGGCAGAGGAAAAAACATTATGCTGATTCTTCTGAGACATAAGACACCTGCATGTTAAGGAAAGCATTTGCATAAATCATTAACGTTCTACTTCTCCTTATGTTCTTTCCTGAGTGGATGCTTCCCACAGTTGAAAGGCCTACCAAGGAACATCCTGACTTCAGCGTTTGGAAAGACAAAGGGAATGAATGACAACTATTTTCACACTTGTGATGTGCCAAACTAGATGTTATACACTAAAAAGAGGGAAAAATGCATTTTTGATACTGTGGGATAAATTGTGTTTAAAGTCAACCCAAAAAGGACTTTTAGGGGGCACCTTTTGGCAAAATGGGAAAAATAAAGAAACCTTTCATTTTTAGTCACTTCTAAAACTTGTAGATCTTAAGACACATTATTTTTTTCATTTCTCTTTCTATTATACAGGCGACAAATTTGAAAAGAGAAATTCTGGTTTAAAAACACATTTTGGTTTTCAAATAAAATCTTTTCGGTTGTATTGAAGTAAAATGTTTGCTTTTGAAACATTTAAACTTTTAAATATTAAAAATTAAGTTTTTTATTTATACCTCTCTAAAACATTAATATTTGGATATGTTTATTAATAATTAGAAAAAAGTACTCCTAATTTGTATGTTTGTTAGCAGAATCCACAGCAGACCTGTGGTTCTAGTCGATGAAGACAACATAAGCCTAAAAAACCACCATTAGTCATAAGCATGGCTTTGCTCTGGAGGTTTTCAATCATCCTGAGTTTGGGAGACCTTGCCAGATAGCAGCTGATGATAGCAGTGTAAATTTTTAAGGACAAAGTGCTACCAGCATTTGCTGTCTGATAGTTGACTAAAAACTGCAGAATTAAAATTTCTACATTTTTATTTGTACTGCACAGAACGAAGCAGCCCTCTGAAAATTACAACTCAAGGATAGAGTATGGGGTATAAAGACTGTATCTGAGAGTTATTATTACCATCAGTTATTATGTAAATGATTCCCCTTGCTCACAAACACACACACGCGCACACACACACACACACACACATGCACTTTTTCATCCCGATTTAAAACATAATTGCAGCCCTTGACAGATTGCCATTGATTTTTTTTCATAGAATGAATTAAAATATTTAAAGTAGGAAAAGATAGAAAGGAACATTATGTCCCATTAAACTAATCAAATGTACTAAAACTAACCCCTCCACCCCAAAACCACCCCCTACTGCCATCCACTGCATCAAGATGGGTTATGAATGAACAAATCCACTTGGCACTTTACAAAATGAGGTCATGATAAGTGCATGAAAAAATAAAATCAAAGCCCTTTATAGCTGGCAGGATCCTGGCTTTGTAGCAATGAGTTTAAATCAGGGCAGCAAGATCACAAAAGTGCTTCCAAATCCTTACAAGAGCAAATTATAGTTTTCTGTTTCCTGACTGTCTTTCATAGCTGTTGTGCAAGTTTGTTAAAAATACTTTTCCATTTTCCACAGGATGGCATAGAGGCCAATAGTATGAGTTGACTGACAAAAGAGATGTATCATTTGACAGGAGGGTGGTAGGTCTAAGGGAAGCTGTAGAAGAGGATGCACCGTACGTTACTTCAGAGGCAGGACATCCCTCCATGACCGATGGTCATAATCTGTGGCAGCTGACCAGTTGCTCACTTGTAGTCCTCTATCATTTGGGGAGAAAACAGCAGAAGGATGCAAAATGGAGTAACGTCCGTCCCTTCCTCGGGGCACTCACATTTAGGACCTCTGTAAGACTCGCTTCACCTCCAACCCTTTTCTGATGAGATCACTTCTGCAGTTCTATATCACTCACTCTGGGACAGCAGGGTGCTTGTAAGGTTCTTGCTGCTGAGGAAGAAGGAGTGGGAATATAACTCACTGTCTTCAGGAAGGCCATTTTTATGGACTGTAGCAATTTAATTACTGTGAAAGTTAGTCAATGCAATAGAGGTCTTTACTGGTGGTAACTCTGTGTAAATGAGGAATAGCACTTTTTCCTTTATAAATCAACATTGCAATATTTCTCTTCAGGCAGGGATGAATGAACTTGAGCCACCTCAACCTCTCCATGCACTGAGTTTTTGGGGAGGTGAGCGCCAGTCCAGGTCTGAGCTCTGTCTTGGTCTAATGGACATACTAAACCAACAAGCTCAAATAAATTAATAATTGACTTGTATTTTGGATTGGTTGGAAAAGATTTCCCTACACACATCTAGGTACTCCTCACATTTATATTGTTCACATTACACACTAATCTATAACATTTAATCACACAGACACTGCGGCCCTAGTCTTTGGCATCTTGCTTGTTAATATATTTTGTAGACAGCAGGTTCCTGTTGTAATTCCCCTCCTGAGCTCTATTGTTTAATGCTTTAAACAGTTCCCAGGTTTCTGAAAGATCCCCCAGGAAATCATCGCTCTTTCCTTTTGCTTTCCACCACACACCATTGGAAAAACATACTTACTACACTGATCTTTGCATCATATAGTGTATTGCTTAAGGCAGTGGTTTCCTATGGTCTTACATGTCCTGCACTCAGTCCTCTGTACTCAGTACAGTATAATACTCTGTCAACTTTCAAACTATTGGAAAATGTACTTCAGGTGTGATGACTAATTTTGCATAAAGAAAAGACATGGTCTAATGTAACAACCTGAAAGGATCTTGTGAAGAATAATTTCAGATGTCTGCATACATTGAAGCGTTAAGAAAAATGTACTTCAGTCACTTAATGTGCATACAAATTTTCAAGACTGGCTTCTAAAAATGTGACTACTCAACACATTATATCCTCTCAATTTGTAGTCTGAGTAATTCAGGTGCAATTTTATTTCAGGTAACAATAAAAGAAAGATGAACAGTTAATAGAGGAAAAGAGAAGAGAAAACACTGTCCTCGTAGTGGTGAAGTTTTGACTGTGGAAGAAAAGAGCTGGCCTACTTTTTACTATATTAAAATCTAACCTTGTATTTAGAATTTGCCGAGGGAATATTAATTATAGTAAAGATTGATTTTTCTCACTAACAGTTTGAGAAACTGGCATCTTTTTTGCCACTGCTTGTCATTTAAGATGATGAGGTTGGGGTTCAGTAGCCTTACCACAGACAACTATTGCTAGTTGAGATCTTCGGGGGGTGTTCTTGCTTGTCTCTACCAGGATGCAAGTTCCCCTTGGGTCCTGGGTTATACCTGCCAACACCCATAGATGTCTCAGGTACCTGGGCCATCCTGAATGGCTCTGAGTTTGTGTGCTGAGGCAGCTGAAACCCATTTTAGCTGCTTTCAAAATTCTAATTTGAAATTACTTTTACACATTTACAAAAGCTGTTAATGTTTCCTGAATGGTTTAATATGGGCATTCAGTTTATCGCTTCATATTTGGAAACTGTTACCTGTGCTTTGTAATGGATATCTTAAGTCATATTATTTTTTTTTCCTGCTTAGTAACTTCAGATTAAACATTATTAAATTCACCGTAAACCAGAAGTGACATGCGATTTTGGGGTGTGTTGGTTACAGTGAGAATTATCCAGCCAGGACTTGAAAACTACACAAAGTGGTGGTGTTGTTTTCTTATGTAATTCCTGGTTTGTGAGCTATGTAAATGGTTCTGTTGATTAGTTCCTAATAACCTAACTTACAAATACATAATTTTTAAAGAGCATAGACAATAAATATGAATTAGACTGATATTCAGGTTGCACTGTGCTGGCTGTTTGGGAAACGTGACACCACAGTATAAATCATACAAATATCCAGGACTGTGCTGGCTGCAAAATTCATAACCGATATAAAATTAAAAGTTGGCAGCTGACACTGTTTTTAGCTAGCTTAAACTAAATACCGCCCTTTTGCAAGTTTTTGCATTAATGAAACTAGAGAGCCTCGTCTTTATGGGAGATGAACTTGGGAAGAATTGCAAACACAGTAAAATGAAAATTCTCTTTTGAGAACTTTGTGCTCAGACAGTACAGAGATGGGTAGCAGCATAAAACCTTAAGACAAATGTGAGCATATATTCAAATATTCCCCCAGCACACATTTACAATATTTGCAGCTAGTCATCCATTCCCTACCAAATAACGTGCTTTGGAAACCAAGCAACAACGACTATGGTAGAGAGGCTAATTAATCATACATAAGTCTCATACTAGAGGATTTTTATTAGCCCTATAAGACCTCAGTAACAGTTCCACCCTATCAATAAGAATATGAAATGTCTACTGATTTTTTTTAACTGAAAGTGCTTCTTTATACTATAGGGAAGACACAGTCTGACCTTCTCAGAGACCATTTCCAGATACAGTGACCAAAACCATAAGCCCCTGGAGTGCTGTAATTTTGGTAAGCAATACCATTTCCATTTATTTCTTGTAAACTGTACACCATGCATACACCCCATTTTTATTAAATTACTACAGAAACAAGAAAATAGTTATTGATGGGTATAAGTGATTAATTCTGGTATTTCCATTTAATGGTCTTGGACAGTAGTTTGCCAGGTTATCGCATGGAGATTGAGCTGCACAGAAACATAGTCTTAGTTCTTACTGTATTACTAATACCTGGATTATGAAATGATTTATTTTTGGAAGAGGTTATAAATGCACATGGCTAGACCTACTAAGAATTCTGTGCTGTATTGCACAGCTTTTGTGTCCTTGAAAAACTGGGGTGTATGAGTATCTGAAGTATATGAACATTTGAAATCTTTATTAAGGTAGTTAGGTTATGAGAGGAGAGCAAAACAGACATGTAGATCATCTCTCAAGCTGCAAGAGAGAATTTATATGACAATAAACAGGCTGCAGAAGGAAGGCAGCTTGGAATCTCTGCTCTTTTGAGAAGGTTTCAGTTGCCTCATGAAATAACTCAATTCAGGCATATTTAGTGAGTAAATGTTCCACTACCTGAACCAGAATAGTTTAATGCTGGTCCATATTTTAATTGTTAGGAAGGAACAGTTTTTACTGTGGTAGGTGGTGCTGTGTCCTTTCCAAGGCACATTTACTCCTGTTTCTCCTCTTTTGGGTGTAAAACAAGACCTTAATAATTAGGCTTGAGGAATGAATATACAAAGGATGAAAAGCAGAGGATGAGTCAGGAAAATGTGAGCAAGAAAGGTGGTTGGGGAGTCAGTTTCACATTTTAGCTGCCCTTTGGTTGCTTACTTCTCTTTTGATTTGTTCTATACCTGTTTAAATATTTTTGATTTAAAATTTTGCAGAATTAATTTGAGAAGGAATGTCTATGGCACAGTGTCAATGGGAGGGTATTTCTGGGAAGGTTAAGTTAATTTATGTGGAAAAAAGCTTCCTCTCATAATGCAGATCATAGAGAACATAGCAGAAAAAAAATTGTTCCTATTGTATACTAATTATAAATGAGCTTTAGTGGAAAATTTATAAGCTCATTTGAAAATGATCTCTGTTTTTTGCCTTGCAGTGCTGAATGGTAATTAGAATCAAAGGTGTTCCTGCAGAGGGGCCAAATGTGCTACCAAGGCAGTACTGCACAAGCCCCATGGTTTCCGTAGTGTGCAACCCCTAAGCACTAATGTTCCTCTATGTGGCAAAAATATAATCAGTCATTTATGCCTGCTGGAAGCATATGAAGAGAAGCCACCACCACTGAAGCTATATTTTTTTTTAACTTTGTAGGTCTTTGCTTTGACTGAATATATATCACGCTATTTTTTTATTAAAAAAAAAGTAATCACAAATTTTTTAGGATGAGGTACAGTATAACATAAGGTTTAGCCTATGCAAAACATTTGGCTGCTGAGTAACAAAGGGGATACATGAGGAAATAACTGAAAAAATAACGCTCACTTAACTATACATAGCTTGTCGTGTGCAACTTGCAGCATAGGAGAAGGTTAAACCAAAGGCTGGCCCAGAGCTGCACTGGTTCCAGCACTGGGTGAGTGAGTCCCAGCTAAAGTCACAGAGTAGCTGAGTATGGAAGCAGTATTAACTCTCCCAAAGGACATTATCTGAGCTTCTGGAAGCAGAACAAACACCCTTTATGGCATTTTACATTCTGTAAGATTATTTAACAATAGAGTTGTCCATAACTGACCCCTGACTTACTCCTGTCTTTCCTCCCCTAGATGACTTTGATGATGACCTCTAGGTGGTCTTTGATTCTGAGTCTGATGATGGAAATGGCAATGCGTGACAGACTGTGAAAGAGTCATTCCTCTGGCCGGTACGGTGTTATACAATCAGTGTAATCATAAAACCCGTTCCTGACCGTCAGGCCTCAAATGTGAAATAACTAATTGTGTCATTTTAATAAAATGCTTTTTACAAGGCTCAATAGGTCATGGAAAATAAATGTAAACACAGAGAGAAGAAAACAGATTGAGGACTTCCTCCAGGTTATGCAGGAATTAGAGCTGGAGACCTTCTTAGGTCAGAGAGACCCCAATGACAGACTCATAACCAATAAACGTACGAAATAGCTACTACATAATACACCTGCATTACATGCTGCTTTGTCACAAATGTTATTCCTCACCGAAGGCGTCACATCTTGTTTATTATCTCTTTCAATGGAAAATGTCAGAGAGGATTGTTAAGCTACTTTCTCCAGGATGTTAAACCTAGTTTTTCCTTCATTGCAGTCTATTGGATTTCTTTTATACATTCCTGAGGATGTTTCTTTTCCCTCCCCATGATTTGCTCCTACTGGAGAATGTTTGTGCTTAGCCTCCCAGACCTCTTCCTTAGTTTTATCACCGCAAAATTCTACACAGCTTGAATCTAAATGACAGCAGCCCAATTTCAGACATGTGGTATAGGAACTATGCACTTTCCCTGGCTGCCACTTCAAATGTTCCCAAGCACTCTGCTGTGCCTCTCTTTCCTCATCCATAAAATACAGATAAAAATAATGGTCTTTGGTTTTATTTTTTAAACCAAAAGACTTCAATATGTATTGGGGAACAATGATACCTCTATATATGTTAATGTTCATTAATATATCCGCCACATGTGGTGCTTGGTAACCCCCCCTTATAATATTGTGTGCTTAGGTCTTTTCTGGGACCTCCTGTCTCAAGTCTTTTTTAGTTCCTGCATGCATCTGACCCATCATCTATGCTCCTTATGGACTGAGCTGCTGCACTTTTCCCGTGATGAATCTCTATCTATATTACCCTGAAAATATGCTTAACTGCATCTAAATCCTTGCTTCTTTGCTTTTAGAGTTTGCAGTATTTCTTGGATTAGAATCCTCAGCAGAGCTAATTAATGCAGCCTATAATAATTTATTTATATGTGTAGTGATCAGAAAAATGTTAAATAAATGCTTAACATTATGCACTACAATGGGATTACTCAAAGTTCATCGAGTTAAACTTATGCAGGATGTTGGCATGACTGAGGCCATTGATTTAGACTAACACATATTCATTCAGGAGGCAGCAAAACTCTTGAGCTGGATACTGTGTGCCCCTGGACGTTTGGGTTTTTCTTCTGTTCAGATGGTGGTTCTTGACCCTCTGAACAGCAAAGGCTGGAGTGTCCTCAAGTGAATAGGGTGTTCCTTCTTGCCTTGCTTTCACTTGAAGAATAGTGTTTGTAAACATGACAAGATTAATAACTCAGGTATTAGTATTGGTAAAAAAAAGTGCTAAGAGCATTGGGTTTGCATGGCAAGGTTTTGGTAGCGGGGTGCTACAGAGGTGGCTTCTGTGAGAGGATGCCAGAAGTTTCCCCCATGTCTGACAGAGCCAGTGCCAGCCAGCTCCAAGTTGGACCCGCTGCCGGCCAAGGCCGAGCCCATCAGTGATGGTGGTGGCACCTCTGGGAGAACAGATTTAAGAAGGGGAAAAGTTGCTGCGCAACAACAACTGCAGCAGGAGAGAGAGTGAGAACATGTGAGAGAAACACATGAAGGTGAAGAAGGAGGGGGAGGAGGTGCTCCAGATGCCGGAGCAGAGATTCCCCTGCAGCCCGTGGGGAAGACCATGGTGAGGCAGGCTGTTCCCCTGCAGCCCAGGTGGGTCCACGGTGGAGCAGATATCTACCTGCAGCCCGGGGAGGACCCCACGCCAGAGTAAGGGGATGCCCGAAGGAGGCTGTGACCCCGTGGGAAGCCCACTCTGGAGCAGGCTCCTGGCAGGACCTGTGGCCCCGTGGAGGGAGGAGCCCCTGCTGGCGCAGGTTTTCTGGCAGGACTTGTGACCCCGCGGGGGACCCACGCTGGAGCAGTCTGCTCCTGAAGGACTGCAGCCCGTGAGAAGGACCCACACTGGAGCAGTTCGTGAGGAACTGCAGCCCATGGGAAGGACCCACGTTGGAGAAGTTCGTGGAGGACTGTCTCCTGTGGGAGGGACCCCACGCTGGAGCAGGGGATGAGTGTGAGGAGTTCTGCCCCTGAGGAGGAAGGAGCAGCAGAGACAACGTGTGTGAACTGATGTCAACCCCCATTTCCCATCCCCCTGCGCTGCTGCGGGAGAGGAGGGCGAGAAAACTGGGAGTGAAGCTGTGCCCAGGAATAACAAAGGGGTGGGTGGAAGGTGTTTTAAGGTTTGGTTTTATCTCTTATTACCCCACTCTGGTTTGATTGGTAATATATTAAGTTAATTTTCCCTAAGTCAAATCTGTTTTGCCCATGACAGTAATTGGTGAGTGATGTCTCCCTGTCCTTACATTGACCCACGAGCCTTTCGTTATATTTTCTCTCCCCTGTCCAGCTGAGGAGGAGAGTGATAGAATGGCTTTGGTGGGCACCTGGTGTCCAGCCAGGGTCAACCCACCACAGCTAAGGAATAACTAGAGTGAAGAAAAGGAGTAGCAGACAGTAATAAGAGAGGATCTGTAACAGAGTGGTTAAAATAAGACATGGCTAAGCAATATGCCTTTTCTAGCCTGGTGATTTAAATGTCTCTGTGTCAACACTGAAGTCAATTGTCCTAGAAAAGGGAGCAGACTGTGGAGTCAGTGGAAGTCTGCTGCTGCCTGCGCTCACCCAGGGCAGCACGTTGTCTACTGAGAGCTTGTTTCACTTGTGGTTTATAAATGAACCTTCAGAGGTCTGATGTTTGGAAATCCAGTTGAAAATTAATGTTTCATCCAAAAACCTGAACCAGATGGTACTTGGCCAGTGTTGCGGTTTGAAGCATTTCAGTGTGTAAGTAGCTGGCCAGTTTCGTTTGCCGAGTGTCCTCTTCTGATTCATTAAGCTATAATCCTCTTTTTAATGTTTGGACAAATCATTCAGCAAAGTCATGGCAGGAGGCTGTGATTAAATGTGCAGTTCTACACAGCTCCAAGAATCCCTAAAATGCCTGGCTGAAACTAGAGCCTGGTACACACCATAAGCTGTGGGAAACAAAAATGTGTTTCCTAGTCTCAGTGACATGAACTAAATCAGCACTCTGAAGCCAAACACCTTTGCTAGATATAGTGCGATACCTGCTGATGCCAGTAATTGCAGTTAGTCTGCTAAAATAAGCAAAAATGATCATTGTCACTGACAATCTGCTCTGAGATGGCAGCTCTTGCAAACAACAGGCTTGATACCATGGTAGCATGTGCTAATGCCACAAGATGACATGCACAATTTCTCTGGAGGCTTCAAGCAGATACCAGACACCTGGCACATCTTCCCTGTGCAACATCTGAAGGAAGCCATTTCCTTTCTTTCCTTCTATAGTGGACTGCTTCTTATGGGTTTGGGTCGTACTCTACATTATTTGGCCGTGTGGCAGTTTGGATGCCAGTGTTTTGCTCTAAAACACAGTTCTTTGCCAGACCTTTCCCTTTAATTGTACACAATTTTTTTTAGTACAGAAAAACAGAAGGTTGAGCTGTTTTGAGCTGGCAATGTTGATAAAACACTGGAAGAGTGTTTTACCTTGTTAAGATCTTTGGAGACATGCTCTTCTTATTTTCAGTTTAACAGTTCAGGCTTTGGGTGGTATGTGCACTTAAAAATAAATATCTTTGGAATACCATGGAAACTGATGAGACTTTTGGAGGCAACAAATATGTTCTAGCTCTGTAATATTTTCAGTTTGCACAGAGAACAAAGGCTAATAAAGGTAATACTTATATTTATCCAACAGTGTGTCTCCTACTGCAGCATGCCAGGAAGAAAAGAAAAGCCCATGCACAGTGCACCAGACGTGCACAACTGCACGTACAGAGCTGTGAATAAATCTTCAAGACAGGCTGCAGCACTGTATTTTTCTTCATCCTTTACAATGTGCTTGAGAAGAGTGCCATCAAGGCGCTGTGCCCAGCGGAACTGGAAGAGGGATGAATATATACGTTAAACTCAGCCTGATATGCCTGTGTGGCTCTGTTCACCCTCCTTGAGCTCCTCAGCTGTCCCCATGCTCGGTCCCAGAGACGATGCTGCTGCCTCATCTGCAGGGTGCTCTGCCGGCTGCTTCCTCCCGAGGACATCTCTTTCTCATGCGATTCATGGGATTTCTAAATAATGTGATTTACTACTATGTAGCTGTTTAAGAGCAAATAATCAACTGTTAAATAATTCTTAACATTTTTAACGGTGTTTGTGAAGGGAGGGAGAGGAGCCTTTATAAACACTGCCAGTACGAGGGTTCACCTGCCGTTGAGATACCACAGTTGTGTCACAGCTAGCAGGAGCTGCTACCATGCTCTGTCAATAAGACCAGAATAAATACCTGTTGCCTTATCCTCTTATCCATTGCTTACCAGCATGATCGTCTGTAATATATTTTTTTTTTTTTATCCCAGAGATTATAGTCTGTGTGGACCTTTCTTTGTGTTACATTTTTGTAAAACAGAGTGCACAATAGGGAATACATTCTGGAAGAAGGTTCTTAAATATTGATTGAATCCAGGTAGCAAGTAGCACCTTTTTTACTGACTTTGCCCTCCATTGTTCAAGATAGGAATGCTGCATTGTGTTGGTGTGATTTAAAAGAAGAAAAAGGAGTTTTTTTGCATGCCTACTTTTTTTTAATGTTTAATATGGAATTAGAGTAGAGTTTCATATGGAAATAACTACCCTAAAATACATACTGTTACTCACTATGTATTTGTCCTTCCTGATGTTAAAAGCTATGAATATATAAAGCAGTCAAGGTGAATCCTACTTATTGCATACTTTCACATGTGCAGATCCATACAGTTCAAGATCTACTATGATCAGCTGACACCTGGTAAAAGTAACTCTCTGGCGTAAGAGTGTGTGAGCTTACCTGCCTGCATAACTGGTGTAAAACTTCATGCTGAATCTTACGATTCCACAGAGATGTTTTTCAATGTGATAATGAAACAGAAGATGAAATGCTTGAGAAGATTTTGCTCTTGCTGACAAAGAGCAGAGATGCATACATTAAAATGGTTAAAAAAATAGTCTTAAGTCTCCCAGTTAAGCACTAAAGTTGAGTAAAGTTCAGAAAAATTTACCTAGTAATGATAATGCTGGATATTTACAAATACATTGGTGACACTTTTAACACCGTTGTGAAACGTTACTACTTCATATAGAAAGAAGCAGCTATTTTGGGCTCTCTCTGTTTTCACTCTCTCTGCCTTGTTTGTGGTTCAGGGAATGGGGAACCGGCAACATGTGATGCATCTGCAACCCACACTGTTTCTTCACATAGTCCATATGCAGCCACAATTTTCCTGCAGCTTTGTTGGATAAAATTCCATTAAGCATTAGTTTTCACAGATGCACTTGAAAGATCTGTTCAAATATCAGCCGTAAAAAGACTCCTCATCCATGGTATAGCTAGTTATTAGTGACTGTTCATGTTGTCTCAGGGCTTGCTAGCCAAAGAAACTGCATACACTACACTAGGCACTGCATAAAAACAAGCGCTTTGGTATAAAATCCATGCTTAAACCAGTGTAATTATTAATCTACTTAAATAATCTTAGCCAGAATAAGGCCCTAAATTTAAGCCTATAGCATTGCTCATGGGTCAAAACACATCAAAGTAATGGTACAATAAAGTGGCCTCAGCCTTCAAAAGTGCTTATATGTATGGTTAAGATAATTTACAGCAGAGGATTATCTTCCTTCTTCAGGAAAAGCTTGTAGACAGAGCTGGAGGCAGGGTTGGGAGCAGGGACTGTACCAGTAGATGCTTAGACTAGCTGGCCTGAGTGCTCTTACACCACTTCTTGTTTGTCCCTGGTAAGAGTCTGCACCTTTTGGATAACAGCTTTATCTCAATGTCTGGGCAGAGGGGTGGATGTGCTCTGTGTGATGGCTTGCTTGTAATCTTCTTGCACTTATACTGTTGTATAACCACATTATGCCATGCTGACATCAAACGCTTTTGATGGCATGTAATTTGAAAAGATGGTAGACATAATTCTGGACATAAAAATGAGATTTTAATGCATAGAATGCACATGGAATGCATGAAAACGCATTTCTATCACTAACGATATCTGAGAATATGGTTTAGGAAACTCCCGTGTGGCAATCACAGAAGAAGTGCGTTTGCAGTGAATTTTGTACTAATTTTCATAGGAAACACGATGAGATGGAAATGGAAAGCTGCATTTGCCAGCCAGCTTCCAGAGGCATTGCATTTTGTTGCCCTTTAGGAACTGAGCAGGAGGGAGGCATTTTCAAGGAGCTTACAGCATAGCACTTGGCATTCGTATTAACTGTGAAGTGGTTAAAGGCAAACAAGCATTTAATGGAGTGGTTGTTTCAACCAGCTCTGCTTCTGTATTTGAAGAATTCAGTGGCATCAGGGACATCCCGGCTGCCTCAAGCTCAGTGAACCTATTTCCTGGGTCCTCTGTGCTAAGAGGCTTAAACTAGCAAAGAGTGATAGTGCTTTGCCCTCCTGAGCTTCTTAAGGTCTCATGGATGTAGAGGCAAAGTGACTTACAGCTCTCCTACAGCCTTTAAGCATTTTTATGCATATAAAATTTGAAGTGCTGAAGTGCTAAATTGGCTGAGGTCTAAGCCAGTTTACCTCTACAAGCATAATAGTTTGAGCAGTTGAACATAGTCAAAGGTTCCTGTTGAGGACAAAGTGCCTGCAAAGCTTTTGTAGCTGGCAGATTTCCCATGCTTTGGTCTAGGTTTTGCTGGCCATGTCCTGTAGCCTGACATAACTCCAAAGACACTATGGCTTCACCAGCAGAGACAAAAATCTGCTTGTTTGAAGACTATTGTATTTTTAATTTGTTTTAGAGCTCACTTCTGTAGATATCTATATATGAATGTGGGTATCTAAATAGCGTTCCTTTTTTTGTGAGTGAGGGGTCAGGGCTAAACCCCCCACAATTTGCTTATGAAAGGCATGGTAATGTTGAACTTGTTGTGACTTGATGTGTTTTAAACAGCTGGAGCTATGGAATAAATTCTTCCTCTCAGTCAGCCCAATATTTATTCACTCAGGTATTTCCCTATGGCAGCCTGGTAGCTAGCAGGGCAGAAGGAGGAAGATGGGCTTTCTGAGTAGCAGCATTAATATTAAGCCAGAGATCCAAAAGCCAATGTTAGTATTTCTAAACTTGTCACCATCAACTTCATGATCAACAAGAATAGATATTGTGCAGATGAAGCCTGGCTAACAAGTCTTTCCTTCCATGTGCATGGAAGAGAGGAGAATCCAGGTCACTCTCTGTGAAGGCAGTGACAATGCAGCATCAAGACAAGCCCAAGTGAGGATTTTTTCTTTTTGTTGTCATTGTTTTTGTTTTGTTTGTTTTTTAGTTAGGTAATGATCAGAGCAGCTTCTCAGTGCACACAGGATGAAGATCTGTTGAGTAATGAAACACTAGGTTTGTACAGGTACTTTTCCAACAATGCTTATAAAATTGCTCAAATTTCTCCCTGTGAAAAGCCATCAAGAGATCCAGGAAGAACTAAGAAATGAGGAAAAGTGACAAATACTTGTTTCCAAGCAAGCAGTGGTATGTCAGGAGCTGATTCTTAAGGTGCTGTCTGCTGAATTATGAAACAAGATGAAGCTTGTACAACTTTCAGACATAAAATGGTGCATTACATGCTTGACTTTATTCTTTGCCATTATTGTCTCTCAGTTTTCACATTCAGAATCACATACGAACTAGTTTTGAGGTCTGAGAGATAGAGTACAAAATTCTCCTTAGTATCACAGGCGTATGGTTTTGGATGTCTGGAACACTAAGAGAGAAGACGGTTGTTGATCCTTTGTATTCTTCTTCTTCTCCATCAGTGGTGGCATCTGCATGACACTGGTGTGTCATCTAAAACTGGGATATCTCAGTGGGACTAGAATACATATCTGCTAGCACTGCAGCAGTCTAAGCGAGCTGATACAGTGGAAGATCATTGCTCCTGTGCATTTATATCTGTAAAGGTTTATATGTGCTGTTCCTCCTTCCAAAAATTGCAGGCAATGGCCTTGAACTTGGAACTCATCCATCTTGTGATGTGAGTGAGAGCTTTTCCCTCTGTGATAGATTGTCTGGGGTGTGGTGATTTTTGCTTTATCTGCAGCACCTACTCCTGCTGTGTAGTTAGAAATAAAAGTTTTACAGGTGGCATGCAACAGCTGCTTCTTTATGGTCTCTCTTTATCTGGAATCGCAGTGAGTATAACCATGAGATGTGTCCCCCACCCTCTTGACCCCTACCTCTCAGAAAAACCTCTCTGTATTCGTGTTGAACATTTTTTTCATTCATTCAGCAAAGAGCCACTGCTTTACCTCAAGTGATTAGCCTGGCAGAAAGAAAAAAGGACCGATGAGAAACAATACTCACAGTAGCAATGTTACACTCAAGTTAATTGGTTTGGCAAGTGGAAAAGGGTGAAGATGTGGGCAGCCTTCACTGATGTTTTAAATTATTAGAGGAAGATTTCCGCTTAAGAGAAGAATTATTGCTAATAGTGTTTCTGAAGTGTTGATTTACTCATGTCTAGTTACAACATGTTCCGGGAATAGTTACTTTGCTATCTCCTGAAAAAGCAAAAAAAGGATGGTGCCAGAGTGCAACCAATGAATCATAAAGTAGGCATAATTATTTTGCGCGGAATAATTCACCTTGTCCGTGCGATATGAATATATCGAAATTTCAAAGAGATTCAGAATCAGGGTTTAGTTCTGTGTTTTGCAATAGTTGGCTAATATTTCTAAAAACCTACCCCCTCCCCCCAAACTATCTCCACTGTACTTCAGGTATTTAATATATACATGGGAATTCTGCACTTCTAAAAGCATCATATTTCACCATTGCCATTCTCTGTTAAAGTATTCACCTTCTTAATGCAGGTAAATTTTAAAGGAGAAGCAGAAGGTCTGTGATGGTGCTATTGAGTTCTATTTCCAGGTGTGCCACTACCTGATTTTGAGTTCTTATGCAAGTCACACTATGGTCCGTCTCACTCATTCTCCAACACCTTGGCCATAGAATTTTAGACAAATGGTAGTTAATGTCCATAGCAACACTTTTGCACCACCTCATCTGAAACACAGATTCTATTCTCAGCTTGTCAAAATACCAGTAAAATCAATGAAGCAGAATGAGGGAAAGATTAATAAAGCTCAAATTCTAGAGTCAACCTAAGATGTAATTAGCATATTTTTCTGAAGAAAATGGTACAAAGTAAGCAAACGACCTTCCAAATAAGACATACACTTGCCCTTTTAATTGTGCTAATACTGAAAGAAGATGTCTGATGTCTGCATCATGAGTTTTTGATTAATAAATGAAGAATCCTTGTCAATTTATTAGCAAAATAATGTTTACTGTTGGAAAAAGGGAGACAAATGCCAGCACCTCAGAAAAAAAGATTCATGAGAACTGTAACTCTGTAAGGCTCTATTTTTACTAGATTGTATGATTGCTTCGCCCCTGCTGAATTTTAAGAATTGCTTAAAGTTTTGATATAACAGTTACAGAAGATGACCTAATTTATTTTAGTTGCTCATTTAGTTAGATGAAATGTTCAAGCTTATAGTATTTGTGTTCTGTCAAACATGGAGAGTTCTGAAATGTCACGGAAAAGAACACCTCCTGAACCAGTAATCTAAATTTATTACTTCTGAATGTGACTGAAAAATAAAGAAGAAACTTTAAACATTTGAGAGTTTTAGACTATATTCTGTATCACAACATTTTTGAAGCTATAAATAAAAGCTAGATCAATTTGTTCTTTGCATTGAAATATGACATTTTTTAATAGAAAATTGTAAATATACCCAAAAGGAAGGTTGTATCTCTTACGTGTACAGCCAAAAGAAAATCAAATCAAGAGGTGTCTTAACAAAGAACAGCATACATTTCTCCTAATTAAAACATCAGATACCAGTATGGCAGAGATGTAAACTTTACTTCGGAAGGAAATATCCCTGTAAAAAGCTTTTGTGATTGAGAAGAAATTTTTGTATAACACGAATGCCTTTTAAAGGAAGTATACCAAGGAGAAGAATAGTATGGATTTGAATCTTACGACATCAGACCTTTAAACTCACCTGCATGGATGTGACCAACATGGATGGCCGCGTACTCTTCCTCCCCTCCATCTGACCGTGACTGAAGGTTGCTAGTGGTACGTACACACACCCTCACTCTCTGGATTTACGGGCACACACACATTCATGGACTCAAGGCCATCTGATAGCCTTGCCCAAATCCCAGACCTCTCACCTCATCACCAGCTCAGACCTTGGGTCTTTATAAGAGTTGGTCTCCTGCTGTGTCTAGTCCAGCTTGAAAGCAAACTTGTACACAAATGCGCACACACAGAGCGAATAGAGGGCAAGGTCACACAGAAAATAGGAAGAAGATTTAATAGGAAGATAGTACAGACAGCAGTGATCAGGTACAGGGCTTAGACAGACAAGACTAATGGTCAGCATCTTGCTTATGTGTGACTGGCCATGTTTGCTTCCCCTTCAGTTCATCCTCCCACACTTGTTTTTCCCTGAAATACCTCGATCCCTCTGTTTTCCTGCCTCTGTCCCTTTTGCTCAACATCCCATAACAAATTTCACAGATTCCCATTATGATGGGTTGACCCTGGCTGGACACCAGGTGCCCACCAAAGCCATTCTATCACTCCCCCCTTCAGCTGAACAGGGGAGAGAAAATATAACAAAGGGCTCCCGGGTCGAGATAAGGACAGGACAGGGAGAGATCACTTAACCAATTACCGTCACAGGCAAAACAGACTCAACTTGAGGAAAAATAACCTCAATTTATTGCCAGTCAAACCAGAGTAGGGCAATGAGAAGTAAAATCAAATCTCAAAACACCTTCCTTCCACCCCTCCCTTCTTCACGGGCACAACTTCACTCCCTGATTCTGTACCTACCCCCTCCAGCGGTGCAGGGGGACAGGGAATGGGGGTTGGGATCAGTTCACACACGTTGTCTCTGCTGCTCCTTCCTTCTCAGGGGCAGGACTACTCCTCACATTCTTCCCCTGCTCCAATGTGGGTCCTTCCCATGGGAGACAGTCCTCCACGAACTTCTCCAACGTGGGTCCTTCCCATGGGCTACAGTCCTTCAGGAGCAGACTGCTCCAGCGTGGGTCCCCCGTGGGGTCACCCGTCCTGCCAGAAAACCTGCGCCAGCATGGGCTCCTCTCTCCACGGGGCCACAGATCCTGCCAGGAGCCTGCTCCAGCGCGGGCTTCCCACAGGGTCACAGCCTGCTTCGGGCACCCACCTGCTCTGGCGTGGGGTCCTCCCCGGGCTGCAGGTGGATATCTGCTCCACCGTGGACCTCCCTGGGCTGCAGGGGGACAGCCTGCCTCACCATGGTCTTCCCCATGGGCTGCAGGGGAATCTCTGCTCCGGCATCTGGAGCACCTCCTCCCCCTCCTTCTTCACTGACCTGGGGGTCTGCAGGGGTGTTTCTCCTACATGTTGTCACTCCTCTCTCTGGCTGCCGTTTCTGAGCCCCACAACTTTTTTCCTGCTTAAATCTCTTCTCCCAGAGGCGCTACCACTATGACTGATGGGCTCGGCCTTGGCCGGCAGCTGGTCCGCCTTAGAGCCGGCTGGTATTGGCTCCATCAGACAAAGGGGAAGCTTCTAGCAACTTTTTGTCAGAAGCCAGCCCTGCAAACCCCCCCCACTACCAAAGCCTTGCCATACAAACCCAACACACCCATATCCCCTTAAAGCATCCCATAAGAAATTTTACACAGTCCCAAGTCCCCCATGAGTTTTCTTTCATGGTAATCTTTCTCCCCCCCCCCTCCTTATCAGCTACAAAATTGTGTATTGAATGGCCCCACAGCTGCCGTTGGCGATGCTTCCCAGGGCCATCAGCTGGTGACTTGAGAGGTGCCATCCTTGAGAATGTCTCTGCCGTCTACTGACCATTGCAGTTTGCATGTCTGTGTGTTTAATTTTCCAATTTTCTGTCTTTGCCTCTTATATTGAACAGCTGTTCACCAGATAAATGTCTTTACAAATCAGATAGCCTTATATTCCACATCTTCTTGCACACAAACTCCAACAGAACTTCAAAGTGAAGCAAGCACCCAACCTCTGTTATTTCTATAACGTGACAGAGAGAGCTTGGACTTCAGCATCACTGATGAGATGGAGTTCCCAAAAGTGCTGCCAAAGTAATTTTTCCCCCTGCCTCTTAATGAATTTATTGAGAGACTTAAGTTCTACTGTAATGCAAGCAACTAACAGCTCATCCTGTTCTATTCCAAACTTTTTTGATGGTGAATTCCTAGAAAGGAGACAAAATCTAACCTTCACCAGCAGAAAGAAATCTCACATGAATTAAAATTTGTTAATATCTCTGTGACAGTTTCAGGATTGCTCTTTAGATGATTTACCTTTAAACGAGGTGTAAAACTGTCTTCATTTAGATAAAGCTTAGTTATGATTGTTTCTACTTGCCAGATGGGATTCACCGATATCTCTTGTCCTTGTATAGAAGAAGTTAGTAATGTATGGTGGAGTGGAACAGGGCTTACTGCTATGTTGATGGGATGAAGTTAATTTCTTTTCCTAGTTTCTTTAGACTACAATCTCAAACGCAGTAGGCCACCTTCAGAAACACAGTCCCTGTTAGAAAATCTCTGCAGAAGAGCATAAGGAAGAATCTACAGATAAAATTACATGGGTTTTTTTTCCCTTCCAGTAAAATACTCATAAATAAAAACAGTTTTTTCTTAACATGCTCTTAATTATATTTCCCAAGATTTTACACATTGCCAAAATGGCACTGAAAGAGTTAAAGTTTGTTTCTGAACAAATTAAAAACCCCAACCCTTTTACTTACTAGGGAGATAAAACTCTATTATCAGGGTATTTTCCAGACAATCCTATTTTCCATCCTCATTTAGAGAGGATAAAAAGTGTTATGACCTTAAAATTAATTTAAATAATGAAAAAAGCAGCTGAGGTTTAAATGAAATTGGTTCTAGTAAAGACAACAATGAGGTATCGTGTTTTATCAAGTTCAGAAACCACTTGCCTATTCTGATTTCCAGACAGACATCAAGGACTGGTGTGCAAAGAAGAAATAGAAATGGGTTGGAGTAAGAAAAATGTTGGATAAACAAAATTAATGTTGGATAAACAAAATTAATGAGGACTTTGGGCCAGAGCGGTTGAAATAAAAGCTAGACAGAAGTTAGACTCGCCTGGTGGTAGCAGTTAATGCAAAGAGTCCATCAAAATACAAAGGCTGAGTTAAGGTTGTCAGAAGACAGACTATAGGGAGCTGCTGCAAAACACCATTTTGTTGTGAACAACGGTATTAAGAAAACACAGTTCCTGTGGATGTATGTCTTTTACCCTCTCTTTACATGCTGCTGCCCCCTTGTTCCTGCTCCCCTGCCCTTGAATGGGAATGCCTCTGCCTTCTTGCAATTCACCCAGGTCCCCCACCGTGTCCCTCACCTCCTCCTCCGGTCTCTAGTCACCAGCTGAGCAAGACCCCTGGGATGTGGGTGCTTCCACGTTGCACTTGTGCTGCTCAGCTGGTCATTGTCTATGCTGAGTTGTCACCAGGGTGAAGAAAATAGATAATTATTGAATTTGGGTGGGAAAATTTATGTTAGATGAGGCACTAATTTGTTCTCTATTCAACTGTCCATGCTCATGACAATATTTCCTTTGAGACCATACTCCTCTGGCAGATTTGTTGAAATTGGCTACTGACTTCAGCAGCTATGGGGAAGGATACTGAGAGGCTTACAGAGAAAAGGGCAGGAAGATGCTATTTTCACTTCCTTCAGTAGCTTAGCTAAAAGCATAAAACTATTTTAAAGAAAATTCGATATTCAACATAGGATTGATTTTGTGTATCTTGACGGGGGTGATATTGCAAAGCCTTGAGTGTTCAGGAAACATGGCCAGAAATAGGCTTTTCCTTTGCCCACCTGTGCCAGTAGAAAGGAAGGTTTAGTGTGTGGGTCCCCAGCTGAGCAGGCAAAAACCTGCATGCCACGGTAAAGTCCCCTAGAGCAGGTAAACCGTAGCTGTAATACAGTACATAGCTGCTGCACTGCACCAGACAACCTGGCTGAGGATACAGGAGAAAGAGGAGGGAGGGGGAGGAGGAAGAATTTACACAGAGTAAAGCACAGATAAGAGTAATGTATGGTAACACTGTCAGCATACTGAATAATTTTCTAATAAAAACACAAAGTACAGTACAGCAGCTTTGGCATGGTCACAGTGTCCCCCATGCCTTTCCCCCCATTTTCCTATTACTTTCAATTCCATAAAGACTCTAACACTTGCCAAAGGAAATTTGGCTCCAAACCATCACACCCTTCGCTACCTTCCCGCCAGGCCATTGCTATCTAAAGGAGGACTGTCACCAAGACTGAGGGGGACGCCTAAACGTGGGTGCTCTTATTTATTCTCAGAGCAGTGTAGCAAGCCTTAATGGTTTTTCCAGTGCCTCCCAACAGACTAGAGCATGTAGTGTTTATTGCTCATTCATCCAGTGAGCTGTCCCGTCCTGGAGAAAAAAGCTTAATGGCCCTGAACAAAGGGATAAAAAATTGTTGGACACCAGCTAGCAATTTCTGTAGAAGAACTGCACTTGCCACGGGGTGGAGTAGTTTTTTGTGTTAGGAGTAGGGGGGTTGGTGAAAACATGTGCGTGTATGCATGAGTAATGACAGTTCCCATTCGTTCTGCTTCCATCTACAGTGTTTGGCTTCCCAGGTATGAATATCAGACTCTTCTGTGAACATAAATGCTGGCAGTGTTCTTTTTGGGGCTGTGTATGAAGTTTGAAGTCCTTGATAGTTTCTTCTATTGTACCAAAGTTGTACCCTTTTATCTGCAATTATAAAATACTTTGAGACACAGCCTTGCTGCACTTGAGCTGCAAGCAAGGTTCAAGTTCACAACTCTGATTTAATCCAAGCTGTTACATACTTGCAGGTGGCAGCATTTGGAGAGTCATGCAGTCTGACTTTTGAAGACTGGTCATGTCTACTGTGCATTTGAACAGTACAAAGGCTGGAACTAAAAACTGTTCTGCCCTGCTTTACTTTTGACACCGAACTTTCCCAGTGTTTGCTAACATCTCACTTTTGCTCAATACATGCTCCATGGCCATACCTGTGAGTGATTTAGGAGATGGAAATGGTCCTTTCACTTGGCAACCTACAGCTGCTATTTACAGCACTTAACCTATCTAGACACTAGTTGGCTCTTTTAGACTATACCTTTCCAAAACAGATACGTAAATGGTGCTTTCCTTTTGCCACTGCCTAGCAAGGGAGACTGCCAGAGACTAGAGACATGAACGTCAAGAAGAGGCCATGCCTGCTTGCAAAAATGGAAGTAACAAGACATCTCACAAGACTGGTGGAATATTGCTTCCCAGGCCTTAAATTCAGTGCATTTCATTTGACGTATAGATATTTCCAGCCCATTTAAGCAGCTGTCCTCCCCCTGATGCTCTGTTCCTCTCTGGTAACTGAGACGTCAACGTTATCAATTTTCCTATTACACCAAGAGAGATGGTAGGTTTGTTGTAGTTTTCTGCACTGTTTTCCCCATACAAGCTTCTCTCCATGAAAGAAGAAATTACCACCCTGTCCACTTTGTTCATTTTAGGCTGTATAAAAATAAAAAGAGTCAAATGAGGAAGAAAGAGTTTAGCAGAGCAAACTCTTTTTGTGAAGCACTGAATAACTGAAATACCATTGGAAAATCATGCTGCATGGAAGTCACTCCACCAGCCGTATCTTTATGCTGCTTATATGCTTTTTTCTGACTCCTAAATCTTTTGAACTTTCATTTCCAGCCATCCAATGTGTGATTAGACACTTGTCTACTGTAGGTATCTTTCTATGCCTCTATATATGTTACATATATTTTACAGGCTTATACGGACTTTATGTGTAAAGGCACTCTGGGTGAATTTTCTTCTACTGCAGAAATTGCTTGTAGGATTCTTACAGTTTTGAATATTTCTTGTTCAGGGCCATTCGGGCTATCATCCAGGATGCAGAAACCCATCGACTGAGTGACCTGATAGATATAGCCCTGATTTTATAGGTTTTCTGATTCTGCTGCAGGCCACGTGACATCTCAGGTAGCATCTTGGAGGTAGACTGAGAGTGATTTAGTCTTATAAACATCTTATAAGCAAAACACAACAGTGTTTTACCTCAGTTCCTGTGTCCTAGTTATTTCTAAGCTTTTTTCTATCTATTCTTTTTAATGACATATTATACTAAAGATTAAATTTAGATAAAATTATACCTTGGATAACAGATTTTTAATTAAAGAACACAGGAAAAATATGATTAAAATATTTTTTAGCAAGGCTTAAGAATCCATACTACTCTATGACAACTGCATTAATTTAATTCATTGGAGTGCACCTTGTTGAAAAATAAATAAAAAGTATGTAAACTGAAAACCAACTTTGAACAAGACAGGACAAATACTAGAAAAGACCTAAAAATTTAGTGCTAAATTTTTTAACAAAAGTAAATACTCCTCAAGAGTTTGAAATATGAAACAAAATAAAAATTATCTTGGCATCTGCTTGATAGGGCTGTGCAGGAGAGCTAAAGTGTTTATGGCAGTTTTGTTTTGCAGTAAGTGGTATGGCAGAGTGGTGGAAAAGGGATCTCTGCTGAGCCCAGACAGACCCTATCATTCCCATATTATATTGCAGTGCTGTGTTAAAGGTGCCCAGGCTGGCTCGGAGAAACTGGTAGGTGCACTCAGCACAGTGCGGAGATGCTGCCTTGGGCCCCATCGTCCACATTACCAGATCAGTGCAGCTTTCCACCTTGCTGAGAAGCAGAGGTTTTACCTCACCACGGAGACATCTATACAGCCTCTGGTTTGAGAGCAAATGTGGGTATTTCTGTGCATTGTGGCAAAAACTGTGGAAAACCCGTGTTTATCCAGGAACAGGCTTGCTGTCTGCCTGATTGCCTGGGAGCCTCTCAGAGAGGACCTCTCATCTTGCTCAAGCCTCATCACAGGAGACAACATATTCTGAGTCCTGCGGCTGGGAGGATGGTGAGACCACTCAACAGGAGCTCACGCTGGGACATTTTGGCAATCTGGTGCAATGGTTTGGCTCTAAAACTGGGTTGAGGTTGGAATGGGGTGGAACCTTCTCAGGTCCAAAACTGTTTCCCTGGGAGGGAAACCTGTGACATAGATAAAATACAGATATTGCAGCAGGAATGTGTCTCTGGATCAAAGTGTGACACGGAACAAACGAAGCCCACCGTGAAACACAATGCTAGAACAGCTTCTTCTATCCTCGCCACGGGAAGTTCATGTTGCAGAGAGAAAGCAGTCTAAGGCTTCTGATTCTGAATGAGGGTCACACAAAGGATAGGGGGGGTGTCCAGCAGAGACAGATGAAAATGTGCTTGTTCTGCTAAAAGGCTAGCACAGAGTACTTTATCCATGTGAAACTGGAGACCACGTTGTGAAGCTGAGAAGAAATAACTTTCAAATGAAATTCTGCCTCCATAAAAGAAGTTCCACAGTCTTGCTGGACTTTGCTCTTGCTGCCAATTTTGTATGAATGGTACTCATACCTGTAGGATGGACAAGGGGATAAAACCTGTAAAGATAGAGAGAAAAAAATCAATAATATGAAACCAGAAACTACTACAGTAGTCTTTTCTTCAGTGAGAGTATTTCTCTGGTGAGAACTGAAAGTTCGGATTATGCACAGCAGCATAAGGTAACAATGATTGTAGGTTATTATCTTGACTTTACACTGAGATGTCTTTTGGCTTTAGTTAAAAAAAAAAAGCCACAAGTTTCCTCCTTCTTTCAAAATCCAAAATCCTTCAAGCATCAATTATCCCTCAGTCTGTGGTTCAGATGTGCCTCTGAGGGCAATAACGGAACCACAAACAGTCTCTGAACAAAACAGTTTAAAGAAATGTTGGCATCAACAACGAATGAACTGAAAAAATACTTAACAGAAAATCTCTCTTCATCCACTCCTCATAATACTTTCACATCAATGTATACTTCTTTGCATTTTGCCTTTTTAAGTGATGGCAAATTCTGTTGAATTTTTGGAGAGTGGGGAAAAAAAACATCTACGTCAGAAATAATTGTGCTGTACAAACAGTGAACGTCACTTTGGAGTAGGTTTTGTTGAGTATCTTATAATGCAAGTATATGCACTTAATTAAAATGTGAACTACCTTGCTGTTTTTCAGTACTTTTAAAAGAACTTGTTCAGATTAATTTATTTATAGTTATTGTGTAGCCCCTTAACAGCACAGAAATTTAGCCTGGGTGGAAAAGCATGATTTTGAGAGCTTAGTTGGATTTTTGAATCTGCTCTGACTAGTCTGTGGGCATATGGCATGAATCCAAATGTAGGGAGTCTAACTGATCAAATGCATACATGTGGTGCGGGTGTCCTGCGTGTACAGGAAAGGCCACTTGTTGGACTAGAGATCATTTGCACAGGAAATGCTTAAGAGGTAATAAATGACAGATACTTTGGATTAACTGCATGTATTCTGCATAGACATTCTCTGTATGTGTTAAATGCCTTGAATTCAGAACAAGTCAAGTTTACTTTGTCCATTGAGATGAACTGTGCAAATCCCAGCTATAATTTATAGTTTGTTTGGGTGCTGCTGCAGAAATATGGTTCTTCCATTCAGTCTCTGTGTGTATTTTGGCATCTATTTGTTGCAACCGTCTCACGAAAAGCAAACCTCTTTGTTTTGCAATCACATTGACATGCAGTAAGGGAAGCACATCTTTGCGATTGGCTCTTTTTAATGATCTGTGTGGCTCGTTAAAAAGTATGAGGATGCTTACCCAATTCTCATCTTAAATTTGATTTAAACTCTACATACAAGGTATAAGACATTAGATGGCATTTTAATCCCTTTCATTGGTATTTCTGGCAAACTCTATTTAGACTATTTCTAGATGTAGATGTAGTAGACACCTGCATGTAGACTTGCTGCACCAGGCTCCTGTTACAGACCTATGGAGAAAAATTATAAAACCAGTCAGATGACTCATGCCTACAAGTACCTATTTCTCCGCAGTAACTATAAAGGGAGCTCTGCCATGTGATAAACTCAGATGTACAGGTATTCTCTGAAGATATTTAAAGTTTGGTGAGATGACACTTGCCAATTCGGTCCATGACCAGTGCAAAACCAATTGTTCCTTGTTTTGTACAGAAGAATCTACTTACCTGATCACCTTTGTTTAGATATCATAATTACCTTGCAGTGCAGGTAAACTACACTGAGGGTTTCAGACACTGAGCATTTCAAATAATAATTTCACAGTTCTGCTCTCAATGGCTAAAAGTGGAGAAGGTTCATAGGCTTTCTTGCGTGTCTCATATTTATGTTCTTGTAAAGATCCTGACAAGCAGGAATCAAGGCCTTGTTCCTGCAGTATCTTCTGTATTAGCTGGGGGATTCACATCCCTCACAAAGGAGCTCTGTGTATAAGAGGTAGCTTACAGACACAACTTGCATTTACAACAGAAACATTTCTGTCCTTACCAATTCTTATGGCCAGAGACTGGGATTTCTAAAGTAACTGAGCCCGGGTCTTCTTCCTTCCCTCAAGAAAAAAAAATGTCTAATTTTCAATTAGAGCTACGTTTAGAAAATGTTAAGCTGGAAAATATAGCCAGCTACGACGAATCAGTTTTGGAGTCAGGAAAGCCTAGTAAAAATTAAAGAGACTTTATACAAGGCTAAAGAGAAGTAGAAACAAAGGCTTGTTGAAGTAATTTAAGATTCAAAGGGACCAGGCACTTTTGAAATCTCATAATATCAATTTTCTTAATGGCCTTCTATTTTTTCAAGTCACGTATTTTAAAGACCTCCCACCCCACCACCCAGCCCCCCAAATATGGAGCATTTACGTTTGTGGAGGAGTATTTCATTCTCTGAGTAGTAATTGTAGTTTGCCATTTATTTGCCAGTAATTGCTTATCTTTCTGTTCCACTCTAGGGAGCATCTGAGGACACCAGCTGGCTGAATATTATTCTCCCTTCATCATCTTTATTTATAGACAAATAAAAGAAGCCTATAGGAAGAACCAATGGTTTCTTTTAACCTTAAAAAGTGTCCCTTGGGAAAGCATGACCCTTCTGTTTTAAATCCCATGTTTCCTGCTCTGAAATTTTCATCACTTCAGTATAATTCCCTCTACACCAGTGTGCTTCCAAAATACTACAGTCTCCAGACTAAACAGCAGGCATATTCTCTCCCCCCCAAATTCTCCTTGCTCTTTTGCTAATAAGCTGGAAATCCAATAACATTTTCTTCTCTTTTATTTTCCATAAAGTGGCTCCATTGCAAAAAGACAATAAACTATTGTGCTTGTAGTTTGAACAGTAATTTGTCATCCATGGAGCAATTACGCTGAGATAGAGTTGACAGAACGGACCACTTTCTGCTAATAGTGCCAACCCTCTGCTTTAAAGCAGACACTATCCACAACCAAGCCCAGCTAATGGGTATGTGTCAAAAATGATGTTTCTGAAGCATAATCTCAAGTACTTAAGATATTCCTATTCCCTCCTCCCCAGAGGAGGAAATATCCCTTGGGTCAGTTGGGGTCAGCTGTCCCGGCTGTGTCCCCCCCCCAGTTCCTTGTGCCCCCCCAGCCTCCTCGCTGGTGGGGTGGGGTGAGGAGCAGAAAAGCCCTTGGCTCTGGGTAAGCACTGCTCAGCAGTAACGAAAACATCCCTGAATTACCAACCCTGTTTCCAGCACAAATCCAAAACGTAGCCCCATACCAGCTACTGTGAAGAAAACAAACTCGATCCCAGCCAAAACCAGCACAGGTGATGAATGAGAAACTGCCACTCTTCTATTTAATTATTGTCTGAAACAATATTTGCTGATAGCTGACTATCCTTAATATTGATTACCTGGAAAGGTCAGAATGATTTCTTGGTATTTTATTAGCCTTAGAAACAGAAATGGTAAAGGCAAAACATGAAAGGTAGCAGTGAGGTGATTCAATGGAATAAAAAGGGTGAAATTGGGAAAGGCAGTGGAGATAGAAAGAAATATCTGTACAGAATAACAAGGAAATTTCTAGGTTGTGCATGATGTATACACATAATTAAAAGAAGCTTTATGAGGAACCAGACAGAAAGACAAGAGTAATCAAAACACATCACCAGGAATAATCAAGAAAAGGTCACATTTTCACTTAGATTTAGAAAGTAAGTATCTTTAGATATGGGCATGCATAAGAAAGGACAAAATGTGCATGAAATGGCACACACAGCAGAACCGTTCAGAAATTTTGAGCTACTTGAAGTGCCACAGCTATTAAAGTTAAAAGGAGAAATTCAGTCAGCAGGAGCATTTTATACCCAACAGTCAAAATCTGAGAGAACAATACTTTTGAAATGGCTTAACCCATAAACTACCCCCAAAAGCTCATCCTGGTTCATATATTGTTCTGTTAAGTACACTTTCCCAAAATTGTCCTAAGCTTCCTAGGGAGTGTCACGTTTAATATTTAAACAGGAAAAGGTGCTGCCAGATTTTCTGCTGATTGGAATTGCCAAAGTGCTGAAGACTTCATGCTTCAATGTCTCTGACCACCATAGTCTGCAGATGTAGCTGAGAGGCATTTGCTATAGACAAAAAGGGGAATAGTCACCATTCATTCTGATGACACAAACACCAGCTGAAGGCCACTGCCATTTACCAGTTGGCCCCATCAGTTAGGGAAATATTTTCAGTCCCTTCACCACTTTGTTTTCAGAAGAGGTTGGAGAGGGAAACCATACTGTGAGGGTGAATAGCTGTCCCAGTTTAGCATACCAGTGCAAAGCACAATAGAGTGGCATGCTATGCCGCCTAAGGTATCATTTTATTATCAACAGTTACAAGATGCCTCAAATCAAATCGTTTTGTACTGACACCAAGCAAAATTAGGACTTATTTTCTACACTGTATGTGCATTTCTTATATTACTGCCATTTTTAAAAACAAAAGAAAAGATACTCTGTAAGGTATGAAGAAGCTTGAAATAGTTTTGAGAAACCATCTCTCCCTGCTAGTAACTTGTTTCTGCTGCTCTAATTTGTGTGAAATGACAAGATTGAAGCAAAGAAGTGTTAGGAGTGTCTTTGAGCCTGGTACGGTCTGAGACACTCTTTATGTTAACACATAGACCATCCTCCAAAGGGATTCCAGTCCCCAAGTACAGCACTTCCATCCTTTCATACTCGTCAGAAATGGGAAAGCTGCAAAAAACAAACACCCCGAAAGCCAACCTCCCTCCCTGACCCCACATTGAGACTCCCCTCTTTAAACTCAATTAAAAAAAAAATTCATTCAAGTTTTCCTTGAATGAAACAACCTTTGGATTATGTTGGTCATTTCACTTTCTACTGAAGAAATATCAACTTACTTAACTTTGGCCATTTTGTGGAGAGCCTGGTGTTATTTTTTACTGGGGTGGCTGTCTAGCTGTTTAGAAGCAAATATATTTTTTCCCTGAAATTTCTAGAGGAGGGTGCGACTTCAGGAAAGCAGTGCAGGGAAACTAAATGCAATGTCTCTCATATCACACTGTTCCTTAGATGCTAGGAAGGGAATGGATATAAAAGAGCTGGAACACAAGGTAAATCTTCAGCAGCAAGGTGAAGAAAAGAGACTAAGGTTCTAGGAAGATGTTTTTTCTGCCCAGTAGCAGGACATTTTTTCCATTTCTACTCCAAAGCCCTGCGGTTTGAGTTGTTCTTGGATCCTTTAGTGACTTGAGGATCTCAGGTGGCACGATAATCCAAGAATGCCATCTTACATTTGCGTTAGGCTAGGTACTTGTTAACGGCCCTCTCAAAAAATTATTTTACCATTGCAATTATCTAAGCCTCCTTATCAGATCAGAGTACAGCCATCTGCTCTACATTGGGCTAACCCTGAAGCCCAAGAAGATGTTACAACTCATAGAAATCACAGCTGCATATTTACTTAATCATATTAGCTATAAAATATTATCTCAGTTCTTTCCCAGATGAATGAGCTTCATATCGCTTTCTGGAAAAATTTCAAGATGTTCACTTCAGCCTGTGAAAAGCTGTATTGGTGTTAAATACCTAAAAGACTGTCACTGATGAAATTATAATATAATGGAAATAATGTTCCCAATTTCAGCACCGGGTGGTTGCTGCAGATTTTTATAATCATAAAGCCCTTGACTGTGCTTGATTCAACCTTTATATAAACATTTGACAGAACTAGGAATTTATTGAAGGGCATAATGAAAGGTTTAACTTTTTCAAAGGCTTGTGTTTCAGAGGAACTTTCTTAAATGAATATCTATGCTTAGGAATATTTGGTTTTATATACATTTTAGGGGTAAATGACCTGTTCATATGCAGTGTGATACCCATGCATGAACATCAATAAAATATACACTTAAAAAAGGAAACTTCAAATAAACTGAAGAATCCTAAGACAGCATATTTTCTCAAGTAAATGACATAAATTAAAAGTTAAATCCTTAGGCACCAACAGTTTCAAGTTACTCTAATTAATGAAAAACAGTGGGTAATATATAGCTAGACAGTAAACTAATGAAAAATGACAGAGAAAAAGAGTTTACATTTGGACATTTAAATTCAATGGAGGCAAAGAAAGGAGTTTCTGCTAAGAAACTTGAACCCAAATCACAAAAAGTTCAGTAAGTGAAATGTTTTAAGAGGAGCTCTTCATCATCAGTTTGATATTCATTCCTCTTCATGCCCTGCTGTTTTCTTGGCCCAAATCAGACCTTTTATATAAAGGCAAATCTGGAAACTAAGAAGGATCAGGATGTGATATCTGGGTAGAGAAAATAAGGCTTCTTCCTCTCAAATATTTGTTCTTTACACTGATGACTTCTCAAGGGTGATTCCTGAGCAAAATGGAAATGAGAAAGATACACAACATTCCTAAAAGCAAAAGCAATTTTTTTCAATCCTATTCAGCTGTTGAATGACTTTTGTTCCTAGTTTTTCCCCACTACTGTGTCTACATTTCCTAACATAATAGTCTTTAAAAAGCTTGTGCCTGTTTTGGACTCTGCATCTTTCTACAAAGAACACTGGTTGCAGCTAGTAGAGTCAGACAGCAATGCACCTCAATATTTGGTGATACTTTCTTGTTCAAAACATGGTTTGGCAGGTGTATTGGACAGGTGCTAAGGCCAAAAGCATCACTGTAGGAGCAGAATTTCTCCATCTCCAAGGATAACTACTAGTCACAACCTGTGAAGGAACAGATGGGGTCTATTTGGTATAGCAAACTGACAGCTCCACATTAGCTCAGGCAGAATTCTTAACCTGATGTGAGGCCAAGATAAGGATGAAAATGTTCAGGGGCTGTAATTTGTTGAATGTACCTGAGTTCACACTGCCGCGGGACTCAAAGTATTAACTATGCACAGCTCTCCTTTTGGACTGTAAGCAAACATTGCGCTGCTTGGCAGAAAGTAAGGTTTGTGGTTTTTGAAGCCAGACATGGTCTGTGCAAAAGAAGCAACTGAGTACATAAGGCAAGAGAGGTTTAAGATCCATTCAAGGATTTAGCTACTCAAAGACATTTCACAATTAGTCAGAAGTGTGCTTTTTACCTGGTAGGTACCCTACTACCCAAATGTTCGTAGAGAAGAGTTATATCCTCTCCGTTTTGCTAGCAAGTCAGTCTAGTTTATTCTCCTTTCATGTGATAAAGACTGGCATGGTCAGGGGAACAGAGTGCCTTTCTCCATACATTTGTTCCAAGTAGGATTAATTGATTAGGGCCACAAGTGACACAAATTATAGATACAGCAATTTCTTCTCCATTATAATTTCCAACTTCTGAGTTTTCTGCTTAGAGCAGATATTATTTTTATTATTCCTAAAGTGAATTCCAGTCTACTTCTCTTATTCCAGATCATCCCAATTTAAAGTCAATCCACATCTCACAATATGATGCCCTTATCCCCTTCTGCACAGACAAAACCTCTTAACTTTATGTTCACATCCAACTTTCTTAACACACTCCTGCTTTGTTGTGCTGAGGTATCTAACAAAATATAAGTCATTTTAAGGGCAGATCTTCAGGATTGTGAACCTTTATCCAACACCTGCAGTCTGCTTTCAGCATAACCATTATTGCCTCCTCATCAGGCAATTTTATATACTTGTTATAAATCCTGTATTCTTCTCCATCTTCTCCAGCTGAACTATGTCCTGAGTGTCCCCATGTCAGATGCTTTGCCCTGAATTCTATCACTTTTATGATTTAACTCCATGTCTTTAGTTTATTTTCATATCATTTGTCACCTCTCACTTCTCTAGCTCTTACCAAGTCTCTTACTTTTGCAGTTTACAAAGCTGAGTTTGCTCATTTTCTTTGTCTCTTTCTCACCCTTTTTTTTTGCTCCTATTTCTGAAGTGATAAGGCAGTGGCCAGAGATTAAGTCTGGCTTTGAACTCTTCACAGTAGGCTGTAAGAGGGACTGTAATCACTGTGTAAGTAGGGAAAGGGAAAGGGAAAAGAAAAGGGGAGCTCTGCAAGTGTGACAGTATCAGCTGAAGCATAGGTTCATACCCCATTATTCAGTGATGAACTGCAAATGTCATATTCTCCATACTCACTGCCTGCTCTTGCATATTTATTCAAGTGTCTGATCTGGAGCTGGAAGCTCTGATCTACTGCCCCAGGTGAACTACATGCCCTGCAAGTCTGGCTGAGAGATGGTCTTATAGAGAACATGGGATTTAGATGCTCTCAAAAATGCAACTTCACTCTGATTTTGAAAAGTTTAGGATTGAAAAATCTCCATTGAGACATATCCAGTTGAGTCACTCTAGGAATATATATTGCTTGTTGAATTTGGCTTTACCCCAAGTTCTATTCATGCTCACTTTGAAGTCAGCAGGAGTTTTGCCCTTCATACTGCAATGGAAGAAGGATCTGAGCTGTAAATATGTGCCTCAAGAGTAGAGGCAAAATTTGAGCTCTTGGGCACCTTTGCCAGAGAAGCAGGCTTGTTGGGCACCTGGACAGATCAAGAGCTGCCATATGAAACAGTGCTGGCTTCTGTGCGTGATGGGTTATTTCATTCTTGCCTTTGCATTTCTTAACAGCCATCAGGAGAAAAAAGCTAATTACAAAATGCCACATGATCCAAATCTACTTTCTGAAATATAAATCTACTCATATCAGTGAAGCTGCTCTTGATCTATACCCATGTGAAGCAGAACTGCATCAGCCCTGAAAAATCATTCAGTTCAGAAAATATTGATGGGCTTCCTGCTGTCTCACTGGGATAGAACAGTGCTTTTTAACTTCCACTCCAGCTAACTAAATCCTAGAAATGAGGTCCAAATCATTTCCACCAAGGGAATGTTAACTAAGAAATACAGGAGTCCAATCCATGTAGCAAAAACCAAACCAAAACAAAGCAAAAAAGTAAAAAAAAATTAAATTTAAAAGGTGCCATTAATGCTCAGGCTTTCAGTCAAAAACTAAATGAGACTGTAAAACTACCAAGTAACACAAATTCTTTAACATTTCCCCTTGCGAAAACAAAGGAGAACAAAATAAGCTCCAGTAAGATTTTTAGCCAGCATTATTCTTAGTAGTAAAAACTAACCTGCTTCAAACAGCAACAAGAACCATAAACAGTATTTGTCTCTTAAAGCTGCATATGAAATGCAGGCATAAGCATCTGTAAACAAGACATACTGATGGAGCATAAATGCTGTGGCTCCCTGTACAGCGTCTCAGTAATGTGAGAAATGTGCCACCTGACTGAAGACTTCAATATTTCTGTCTTGTAATTTATTCAGATCCCAAATCCCTGATATTGCTGGGAATCATAAACCTAACTGTTTTTATTGCCTTCATCAAGCAGCGGTAGTGAGACAGCTAATGGCAAACAGGCAGTTTCTGGAAAATAAGTGTCTGGAGTGGCTGGATAATCCCTGCTGATTTTTCAGACCAAATGCTGCCTACAACAGATCAACTGTATCAAGAGATACAAAACTGAAACAACATGAGAGGAGAAACGAAATGAGGGTACTTTACGAAATTATGTTTCCACACTTTATGTTTCAAAGAAAATGGCCATTTATTTACTTCCCTTTTAATGGTTTTAAGTAAGATGTACTGTTGCTTGCTCTGAAGAAAATGTGATATACTTGGTTCAGTATAAAACATCTGTAGAGATGTTAACCAAACATGGACAGTAATGAACAATGATGAGGTGGGTAACTAAGCATTCTCAGCTGGCAAAACATTAGACTCTATCAGCCAAACCAGGTAAAGGCTAAGCACGAGACTCAAAAAGGAGCTATGGTGGACTTTTACACAACAAGGAAAGCCTGCTATGGCATTGCTAGCATAAAGTATATTTTTCTGGCACTCCACATCGAACATAACTATAAAGTTACCATGAATTTGCGGTTAAGCTTGAATAACTTTTTTAAAGAGCACAGGTACACACACATACAATGTGAAGCTCCTTAGAAGTGATTTGCAACTGGTCATATGCATATATAAATCGCCATTCAGCTATAAAATGGCATTAAAAACCTGAGATCATTCTTTTCTATACCTTTCTTAGGGCAAGAACATGGCACATTAACTTTCACATTAACTTGTGCCTAGCACATTAACTTGCTTTTTTGACCAGCTCTGAGCTGGCCAAAATGATATTTAGACCTTCATGCTGACTGCACCAGCTTGTGCTGGTTTTGGCTGGGATAGAGTTAATTTTCTTTATATCAGCCCACATGGTGCTAAGTTTTGGACTTGTGCTGAAAACAGGGTTGGTAATTCAGGGATGTTTTTGTTACTGCTGAGCAGTGCTTACCCAGAGCCAAGGGCTTTTCTGCTCCTCACCCACCCCACCAGCGAGGAGGCTGGGGGGCCACAAGGAGTTGGGGGGGGGCACAGCCAGGACAGCTGACCCCAACTGACCCAAGGGATATTCCAGACCAGAGGACATCACGCTCAGCACAGAAAGCTGGGGGAAGAAGGAGGAAGGGGGGTTGTTTGGAGTTACGGCATTTGTCTTCCTAAGTGACCATTATGGATAATGAAGACCTGCTTTCCCAGAAATGGCTAAACACCTGCCTGCTGCTGGGAAGTGGGGAATGGATTCCTGGTTTTGTTTTGCTTGCATGTGTGGCTTTTGCTTTACCTATTAAACTGTCTTTGTCTCCACCCATGAGTTTTCTCACCTTTACTCTTCTGATTCTCTCCCCCATCCTGCTGGAGGGGAGTGAGCGAGTGGCTGTGTGGGGCTGAGCTGCCAGCTGGGGTTAAACCACGACACAGTTGCTTCTACCTGCCTGCATTAGTTTGTGTTATCTATGCTGAATTTAATCTGCTGTAAGGAGGCTCAGCTACTTTGCTCAGTCTTTACTTCTTCCCATCAGCTTGTCTTGAATAATCTAAGCCATTTTATACTCGCTGTGGGTTTTTCCACTCCACTTTTTTAAAAAAGTAGAATATCAGTGCTACAAAAGAAATGAAACCTATCACTAGAATTGCTTTGTATGTACGCACTTTGATACAGGTGATATTAATATTGAGGGATCCACTTGTAATCTGGGAAAAATATTTTCTTCTACATGTAGGCATCTCAAAGCTGCGTCTCAGATTTTGGGGAATGTAATTTTTTCAGAAGGGACAGGATTAACAGTGGAAATAAATGGGATTTGTTACTACAAATGTAGAAGCAGCAGCATATACAAGCAGGAATATATTATAGGCACGTGGTCCAAACAGTAACGGAGTAATGGAGGACAACATGTTATAAAACAAAGCTTTACTAAGGCAGTAGGAAAGATGAGCAACAACACACCCATAGAGCAGCTCGCCCAATCCCTGATAGTAAACACAGGTTCATAAGTGTTGTCACGGCTCTGGTGGACTGCCGGGGACACTTGGTGTCCAGGTCATCTGGCCGCAACAGCCAATAGTGCAAATGCTTTTTGAATGCAGGTAAGAGTCGTGCCACCCCTTAGCTCCAACAATGGCGGTGTGATTTGAGAGAATCACAACTTACATGAATAGTGTGGGTCGCATCCTGCCTACAGTTCTGTTGTCGTTCCCAGGGCAGGGTGGTGGCCATCTGTCTATGCTGCCGGTACTGGTCAATGGCAGGGTGTCAGGAGGCAAGGTGTCAAGGCATGATGTTGATAAGTCCCAGGGAAAGCTCTAGAACAATAAACTCATTTAAAAACAATGGCTGCACAAAGCTACTTATCATTCAAGCAAGCTTCATCAACTGGGTCCTTCAAATATTCAAGCATTGGATGCACATGGGGTCTTGTCTTACACAAAGAGCATTTTCTAGACAATTTCCTCCCCGTTGCATGGCTATGGCCTCAGCAGTACTCCCTAGACTTTTCTGCACTTTCCTTTTGGTCTATATTCAGCCACTTATATATTTCCCTTAGCCTACTGTGAGATTTTCTGCTTGGCCCTATTTATGCTTCTCAATACTTAACAAGCATTTCTGAAAATCCTATCCTTTTGGCACTTTCAGACCCTTCCAGTGCTTTGTGTGCTGCAGACTGCAATCTGTCCATGACAGGATATCCACTGCACCTCCCCTCCATCATTATCTTGAATGCTCTCTACAACAGTCCTGTACAGCTTTAACACTAACCTGCTATTTTCTTCCCACAGAAAAAAATCTGTCCATTTTTCTGAGACTTTGTACTTCAGTTATTTTAATTCCTTATTTCCAACTGAGTAACCTTTCCCTGGTAAAATATGGACCTTTTTATGGCTGATGAATTTAATGAAAAAGAGAGGAAAACAAATGATGGAGCTGAAAAACTGTGACTTAACATAATCTCTGATAATTCCCAGTGGAAAACTCACATTTCTATTTGGTTACTGCAAGTTAAAGGTAGCTAGGAGGACCTCTGCATATCATGGCTGAAGTGGCAGCTATTTACAGTTCCATGAGAAAAACTGCACAATAACTTTCTTGGAATGTATAGTCAGACATTTAGGTATTTGCTTTCAGGAAGAGCTGAGTGACCCAGTGCTTTTGAAAATAAAGCTTGGAAGTTAATATCTTCTGTCTTTATCCCCCCTATCTTCCTCTCCTTCATCTGTCCCTTCCCTTTCTGCCTCCCACCACTTGCACTTTCTCTAAAATGTCATTACTATGAAGTACAAGGATGATAGTATTTAGCTCTGGTCAGGTACACTTAATGACATGTAACTACTGATTCCCAGAGCAAGAGATACAGAAAAGCAGTCACTGGGTTTGTGTTTTTAAATAGTTCCTTTGGAGACAAGGCTATGAAATTCTTAGTGTTGATTTTATTTTTCTGTCAATCTTATTTACACTTCTGACTAGTCTATACTCAGAGAGAAAGCCACTGGGTCAACTTGATGTTATTTGTGTAGACCAATGTCTAAATAAATTTCAAATACACACATAGCATATAATGTCATAGGTGTATTGGGTGCCCTAAAATGAAAATCAAATATGCTACCAAGACTTTAATAAGGAATGGTAGATTTAGAGAAAAGGGAAGTGTGGGCTCAGGCAAGAGACAGGCTTCTGAAAACAGGAATTATGAGGTAGATTTTTTTTACAGAAGGCCCAACTCTGAAAGGATGAAATACTAGTCGAGGCCTTCAGAGGGACCCTGAGAGGCTGGAGAAACGGGACAACAGAAACCTCATGAAGTTCTACAAAGGGAAAAGCCAAGTTCTTCCCCTGGAGAAGAATAACCCCAGGCACCAGTATAGTCTTGGGGCTGTCCAGCTGGAAAGCAGCTTTGGAGTGAAAGACCTGGAGGTACTGGTGGATACCAGGTTGAACATGAGCCAGCAATGTGCCCTTGCAGCGAAAATGGCCAACAGCACCTTGAAGTGCAGTAGGCAGGGAGTTGCCAGAGGGTTGAAGGAGGTGCACCTTCCTCTCTGCTCACTCCTGGTGAGACACACCTCGAGTGCTGGGGCCAGTGCTGGGCTTCCCAGTATTCGTGAGTGCGTCCAGCAAAGGACCATGAGTGTGATTAAGGGACTGGAGCATTTATTTGACATATGAGGAGAGGCTGAGAGAGCTGGGATTGTTCTTCCCCTGAAAAGGAAACTTGTTAGGCTATGTCTACCCTAGCAAGTATTTGGTGCAGAAAAAACAGGTCAGTAAATACAAACAATTGTTACTGAGGTCCCTACATTTCCACTATTTGTGGTTCAGGTGGTTTACTTTAAACTAGATTTAATCTACTTTGAACAAGATGTTGATTCCTTGATCCAAACTTCCCTATCATGCATACACTTAAAGCTATTGAAAAAATCAGTTATGGGGTAAGCTGCTTGTGTGCCCTTTCGGGATTTTGATTAGAATTGGTGCCCCCTGAAACAAATCACCCTGTTTAATTTCTTCTAAAAAGAAACAGTTTTACGTGCACCAGAACTGTTCTGTCAACTAAATCACTGCTCAGCAAGTGGTGACAACTGAGGGAGATACTTTGCCACGGCATTACTGCTCAGGACCAACACAGTGACATACAGGTACAGCCTCTCAGTCTCAAAAGGGAGGAGAGGTTGATTTCTAATCCCATTTTTGACACTGGGGTGTATGTAACTTGAGCAAGGACTCAGCACCGTAGCAGGAATTAGCCTCTTCCTGTAGTCTAGTGGACTGATGCAGGAACTATGTTGCTTCCTTTCCTCTTTGCAATTGATGTGACCAAAAAAAAAATATCATCCAGCTGCTGAGCAAACAGCAGCGATGCAGCACTAAACTGACTCTTGGTAATGAGGCCCAGAAGCCACTGTGCCCTAAGCAGAACTGAGTGTCTCTGCCACCCTCCAGCTGTGAATTCTTCCTTTCTCCTGAGGAAGAATGAAAACATTGCAACGATCTCAGAGACATTAGAAGCTGCCTGTGTCCCGGCAACCCAATTATCATGTAATTTCTATTTAGGCACCTATTTCATTGTAAGTTTCAAGATATATTAAAGAACATCCATGTGAAAGACAAGGAAGTGTTTGGTTCAACTGCTATGGCAATCAAATGAAGATTGTTTGACCATAGCTGAAATACATACTAGCACTGGGATAGTATCATTTAGATTGTGATTTCAATTCCAATCTAATCCAGGTTCAGTCTAGTAGGTAGAATCTTCACCTTCCTGACATTGTCTTGTGAATTTTACCACATAACGTAAGAACTCATGAATGTTAGCTAAATTTTCACTAATTTTCCTGTTCCCTAAAATTTAATTTCCCTCCTTTTATGTATGTTTGCAATAACAATGGCAAAAAGAATATATCCCAACAGTCTACGATATCTCCTGGAAGTCTTAATTCTTTATGCTGACTTCATCGCCATAGCCTTGTTATCATATACAATATTTATGCTGCTTCTATTGAAGTGAGATTGACAATACTGAAAGGTTGTTACTATAGCTATGGTATTACAGTGATATAGATGTCAACATACACCAGCAACATAAGATATGTGCCATTTACAACTGTATGGCACTTAAGTAACTGTTTCAGTAATAGAAAAAGAAATTGCCATAGCAAAATTTGCTTTATGACAAAATGCACAGTCCCTGTTTTTAATACTACAGTTTTTAGCTTCTGTACAGTATATATGGAATCTTCTTAGCTGTACAAATTCTCCTCCTTATTAGCACAATTGGTAGTTCTGGAACATCTCCCCTCTCTGTATATTTTGTCCCTTGCTGAACAATCAGTAGTTGTCTCCTAATTTAGGAGGATTCTCTTGAATTACTATTTTTAAAGAAAGCTTCCTTCTTTAGGAAGGATAAATTTTAAACCCCAAATTGTCCCATTCTGGTGACATTATAATCACATCATCAACCATTCTTATGCACTTCTTTGTGCCTTCTGCATTGTACTTTACGATTCACAATTCTTATCTTGCCTATAAGGGTCTAATTCACATGGCCTCTAAGCATCTCTCTGACCTGGCTATATTCCTTCCCAAATTTGACACGTATTTCAAGGCAAGGTTACAGGCTTGCTAAAAGCCAAAAAGAGGAGGAATGGACTGCTGATCATCATTTGCTGTGAAGCCTGAGGAGGTCTGCCTTTTCCTTATTCTGCTTGGCTGGTTCTGCTCCTAGCACAGAAGTTTTCAGAGAAATGAAGAGAATCAGAGGAGCAGGAACACTTCAGTAACCATTAACTGTCCAAACCAGTCATTTATCCATACAGGGCAAGGTCTTGCAGCACCATTTGCCCAATTACATATCTGTGAGGAAAACTGGGGGTAGACAGACATGTCAATATGTTGGTCTTAAGCTTTAAACCTCTAAAAAGTGTTAAACTTATTATTCTTGCTAACAGACATGCTAATGATGTCTTGCCTTTGCTAATGTTAGGTGTGCTTCTCTGGAACTAGTTTAGGCTCTTTTATGTAGAATTTTTCCCTACCTGAAGTCTGGCTCAAGCTTGTCCCAAGTGATCCCAGGCACCAGTTTGAAATCAAGCTGTTCCTGAGTAGAAATCAAAACTTTTAGGCCTAACCCAAATCTCACATTTTTTCACCTTCTACCCTACTGACTTCAGCTGAACTGTTCCAGGGAATACAATGACAAGAGAAACACAAAACTCAAATTTTACCTGTGTTGCAAATGAGCGATTTAGATCACTTAAAGAATCACCGTCCAATGTATTATCAAAAGTGATTTTTAATGCAAATTTGTAAAAGTGCGACTTAACAAAGTTCGATGGCAAGGTTCACTCTATTACTTACTACATGGAAGAAACATACAAAGGCAAGTTGAGTTAGAATTGATTTAAAAGGATTTACACAGAGACCAGAGACACAAAAGGGTAAGGGAGGCCCTCCTGTAGAGTCATGAGGTTCAGAGCAGATCCTCTTGCTTTCTGACCTCCTTTTTCAGAGAGGAGTCTAGGTGCAGCTAGATCCAGACTTAGTCCCAGACTTGGTCAATGGTTTACGCCTGATGGAAGGGATACAAAGGGTGAGGAAAACCTCCCATTGAATTACTATGCCATTTTTTGGGGGGAATGAGTGATTATGGTTCCTACACAACTTTGAGGTAGCAGCAATTTATGATTTGTTAGCACTATTAACGTATATCACAAGATTAGGTTATATGACTTTTAACAATACTTAATCATCAGCCAATTATCAGAGTGATTTAATAAAATTTGCTATAATCAACACTACAGTTTCCTAAATGAAATCGCACACACACAGATACAGAGGTTAACCTGTGATCAAAATTTTTCTCTTTTTGCCAATTGTAGTAAATTATTGGTACCAAATGATCTTCGAAACTTCACAAAATCTGATTGTAGTGAATTACTCGCTATTCTCCTTCATCAGCATTTGTCAGCAGACGATCTTTGACCCCTTCTTCTTTGTCAGCATCTATTAGTGGACAACCCTGGAGATCCTTCTGAAACCTACTCTTCGAAATCCTCACAAGATCTACCCTGAGAGGCCTCCCAACTCAGGGGGAGGTACTGGGTGACAGCCTGCCGCGATCCTGGAGAGCTCAAAGGGCCTCACTTAGGATTGCTATTTGTAGGATTGTGAGATGATTGACTTTGGTCAGTATATTTCCATCTTGGCCACAATTCTTGTCAGGTAATTCTGGCACCTTCCAGGGTGGGCCATGATCCAGGCAGCAGGAGTTTCAGGTGTGGTTAGGGTGTGCCTAATGGTCCGAACTCACTGTACTGTAACTAGGACAAGAAAGTACCAGATTGTCCCACTCACTGCCCTTGCAGCCCAAACAAGAACACAATGTCGGTTGTCCTGACATCACAACGTGGCCTGGGGAGTCTGCACCACCACAGCCCAGTTTCTTGGCTTTTGGACTTGACAAGAACTAATTCTCTACAGAAAAAAAAAAAAAAAGATACTGTGTTTGGTTTGCCTTTGTCTTTCACTTTCTAATTGATGCATCGTTTCTGCCAGCTTCTGACTTTAAGAATGTTGATTCAAACCAGAGCCTGAATCAGTGAGAAGAGCTTTCAGGCTTTATACCTCAAGCATATTGGCTAAAAGGATACACTTTCCTTCATATATTCTGCCTTCTAAATCAACCTTCTTCCCTTTGTTAGCCCCTCTTCTTTCTTTTCTCCTAAAAAAGACAGGGACCCATCTGCCAAAGTGGAGGTAGTAGCATCTACCTACCTGGAGGTAGGAAGACTTTAAGCTAGGTTATTATGGGATTCTGACCAAAGCTTGGGGAGAACCCATAGTACAAGGGTCAGTGAGAAAACACCCAGAGCACAGCATGATGGGGAAGCTCTCACACTTCACTTGATGGCAGCACCACAGAGAGCCCATCTGATAAGCCACTACACGAAGACATGCAGCTTAGGGAACAAGCAGGAAGAATTAAACGTCCATGCACAGTCATGCTGGAAACTGGTAGGTGGGATCGTATGGGAGGTTTTCCTGAGGTCAAGGAGGCCCGAGGCAGCTGGCTGATCAAGGTCTTCTTCCTCAGAGCACAGGAATGGTTCACCCTGATGTGCAGGATATCAAAAGTCTGGGGCAGAAGGCTAGGATGGCTGAGCTCAAGCATAAAAAAGAAGTGTTCAGAAAGTGGAAGGAGTACAGTTTACCTGATAGGAATATAGTGACCTTGGCTGGGCATGCACGGATGGAGTTAGGAGAGTTAAAGCTCAACAGTCATTTAAACTAGCAAAGGATGTGAAGGGCAACAAGAATAATTTCCGTAAGCACATCAACAGTAAAAGTATGGCTAATGTGGCTCTAACACTCAGTGGAGCTGTGGAGGCAATGATCAAAAACCACAGAAAAGGCTAAGTTAGTTGTGGCCTTTTTTGCCCTGCTATTTACCGGCACAGTTTGCTCTCTGGTCCTGTCCCCATGCCTAGTGGCTGAGTTTGGGAAAGTGAAGTATTATTTATGGTAGAGCAAAACTGAGTCATGCATCACTTAAAGCAACTGAACATACATAGAACTGTGAGACCAAATGGCATGCATCCAAGGGTGGTTATAGTGAAGATGGAGCCTGACTCTTCTAAGAGATACACAGGAAAAGAACAAGAAGCACCAGACACAACTTGCAGGATTAGAAATTCTGACTAGATACCAGAAAAAAAAAAAAAGTCTCCTTCATCCACAGGGGGGGTGTTTAAGCATGGGACAGGCACCCAGAGAGGTTGTGAGATCTCCATCTTTCAAGACATTCAAAACTTGACTGGACACTACCTGAGCAACCTGCTCTGAGTTGGCTCTTTTGTCAGCAGGGGATTAGACCAGATGACTTTCAGAGGTCTTTTCCTGCCAAAATTATTCTACTGTTCTAAGTCTCAGTGGGAACTGACTAGGAACTGAGGCTTTGGCTTCGTACTCCCATACTTACATTCTTTTTTTCCCTCTTCTCCTTTTTCCTGAAGTGTTTATGTCTTCCCTGATCTCAGTGTATTCAGAAGAAATAGTTATTTAGGAAGTCAGTCTGTCACATAGCATTAGGAGAGACACATTTATGGTATTTATAATTAAGTGCAATATGCATCTTTCTTCAAACACTCAAAACTGCTCTTCAGGTGGCTTCAAAGCCGGGTAACCACTTTTGAGCTTGGATAATATTTGAGCAATAAACAAATGAGTTCTAATTAAGAGTGTCACTGATGAACGTGGAATTCAGATGTTACTTCAATGTTGCTTCAGAATTCATTTTGTTGGGGATTGATTGCATACCTTTTCATGGATAATTTTGAGCTCATTCTCAAGTCAGACAAGGGCTATGTTGTCAGAGCAATATGATGCTGATCCATGACTGAAATACCCTGCCTTTCATATCATGAAAGAGTCAGTGGGTAAGAAGCAGAAAACAAAAAACCAAAAACCAAAGAAAAACTCTCTTCTTGTTGGAGGAAACTAGGCCTGCTGGACATCAGAAACAAGTGAAGCTCTCCTTTCCAGCCCTGTAGAGCTGACTCTGATCCCTTTCAGACCTCAAGGTTTCTCCTGTCCCAGCCCCATGGATGTAGGGGCTGAGATCAGCCAGCAGTGGGGGCGGGCATGTGTTCCTGGTAAATCTGTACTCCCCCCTCCTCCCCATACACATGCACATACGCGCATCCTGAGTCTCTTGATTTTCAGCCACTCGCATATTCATGGGTCTCCCAAATATCAGAATGGGTTTTAAGTCCCCCTAATATCCCTGCCTGGATCCCAGGCCTCTCACTCAGTCACTGGCTCTGACCTTGTGTCTTTCAAAGTGCTAATGTCCTCCTACTACACACTGCTAGTTCATCTTCAAGTTTGCTAGTCGGTCCGCCCATCTCATCTGGCTTCCACCAGTCTTCTGACTCGTCCCAAATTTCTCTTCCACCCCTGCACCACATAATAGGTTCTATAACCTGTTAAGCAGGAATCCCCCACAGTCTGCATGTTTTGCACAAGGGACAATGCTTGAGTGTCCTGTGACGATCTTAGTAATTCAGTGGTTTCAGCTTGCGTACTTCCATCCATCACCATTCCTCTAATCGTCATGGGTCTTTGCTTTATTCTGAAAAAGCTTTATTCATGTAACCTAACAGGGAGGGAGGGATTACCTTGATTTTTGAATGGTTAAATATATATATTGTGTTAATTGCACTTCTGATTGTAAACAGCTGATCTACCTTCTCTGTACTTTGAGGTTTACACTCTCTCTGCTCCAGTGAATATATAAAAGTGTGCTTTGTCTTGTATGAGTTAATAAAATTTACTCAGAAGAAGACAGAGATGGATCTTCCAGCAGTCTGAAAATAGTCCCTAAGAACAGTGGGGTTTGGTCCATTCAACTTTTGTGGATCCCTTTTTAAAAGCCTAGGTCTCTCCCTTGTGTGAGGAACCTATATATCTCAAAACTATGATCTCATGCTAGGGACAAGAGACTCGACACCAAGCTGTTTTGTGGAGCTAAATCAGTGATTTTCAGCCTGTGGTCTACAGATTATTTTTATGGATCCTGGGAAAAGGCAAGTAAAAAATGCCTGTCTTGCTCTCGCAGTTAAGTTCATTAGCTCATTGACTGCATCTTCAAAGGAAAAATTTTAGCTGTTTGCCAATGTAGTCCCAAGTCTTTACTTTCCTATATTCTCCAGCTATTCAGAGGTAAGAAATGTGCACATTTGAGAAAAACCTGAAAGACATGCATACCAAAAATATTTCTTCTGCAGGTGAAGAAACCCACTGTCTAGACTGATGAGTTAGCAAGTTCACTGAACCTATAACATAAATGATAGTTTCAATTTTGTGGAGAATGAAAAATATATTATTTTGGAAATGAATGTGGTAGAAAATTCTCAAATATTCCAACAGAAAAAAAATTGAAGTTTTGGTTTTAGAGAGAACACAAACAGAATTATGGTGAGAATTAGAAAAATTCTGAGAAGCATCAGCATGGCTAACAATTGTCAAGACTAATATTTACAAAGAGGAGAACCATTGCAAATATCAACATCACAAGCTTCTATCCTAACGATCTTTCTCCACAAGACAGTGGAAGCCTGGCAATGAATGATGTTAACAAATATCCCCAAAAGGCAGAAAAATACAGGCAGGTAGAAATAAACTATCACTACCATTGAATACAGTTATTAAAATGTTGCAAGATCTACTGACCACTTGTGTTTCATGCAATTTCAGTCTTTACACAGTGATGCAGGTTAAAGAAATAGTGATATCATCACTTCTCAGATAAGATCAAGGTAGGCAAATGCTTTGGTAACCATTTGAATAGGTCAAACATGAATGAAATCTTTCCAGAAGCATCAGCAGACTCTAATTGAACAGAGTCTTTGTGCATTTATTTAATAAGAAGTATCATCGTATTTTCTCAGCTGTTAAACCTGACCCCTGGTTACTCACTAAACATTATACAGAACTTTTATAAGTTGCCTATTGGACTTTTACAATGATCCATAAGATCCATTAGTCTCCACACAGAGAGAACCAGTAGAAAATGATATAATCTCAGCCTTTAAGATGGCGTGAAATACAATTATCTAGCAACAGAGGAACACTTTGTGACACTAACTACTGACATTTCTATGCTATTTTTCACTGGCTTTGCCAGATTTTGTGAAAAGCATCACTTTGGGGGATTTGCTGCTGTTCCTTCACCATATTAAAATTCAGCTTTTAAAAATGACTCGTATTCAAGGATATTTGAAAGAGGGAGCAGAAGGGGGAAAAAAGTATATAAAAATGTAACAAAACAAGAAACGCTAGGAGAGCAGATATATGCAAGAATGGTGTGACTGGTCACTGTCAGACACAAGTTATTTGCTTTATAGAGCTAACTGGGCCCAGTACAGCTGTCCTTATGTTCCCATAAAAACACAGCAGGGTAGAGAACAGTAGCTATAATAACATCACATGTTTATCCCCACAAGCAGAAGAGATCCACAACTGCAAGACTCATTGGCTCTGTCCATAGTTCCTGTTGTGGCTGTTCTTAAAGACACCCTCAAGACCCAGCTCAGCTACCCTGCATGCTCTATTATGGCTGTGGGCAAGGGTACAGGCTGAAATGTACCCCAGGGAGCATGTTCCTGCAATTGCCTGGTAGGTTAGCAAGCTGCCAGGGACAGATGCACAAGGCTATCCACCAGCTACCGCAGGCGCTGAAGCCCTTGTGTGGATAGAGGCAGATGGGAGGTGGAGCGAGTAGTCCTGCTAGCTGCGCCTGGGACTGCCTTTATTAGGGAGGAAAGACAAAGGCTCACAATTATGGCAGCTACATGACTGTAATAACAGTCTCCTGAGGAGCTGGGGTGGAGAGCAAGCTACACGTAGTTGTATACAACTAGAAAATGTACATGACTCCCCCAGCAATAATCTCTTGCTTGGCACTTCTACAAAAGAAGAAACTTTGCTAATAGCGGTTGGAAAAAAAGAGGAGGTTTTAATTTTGTGTTCTCTCTCTGGATCTGTGTCCCCAAATACTCTTGTCCTACAATAGATTTTTTCCTCCCCAAGGCAGCCAGGACTTATGGCTCTAACCGGCCCTCGCCCAACATGCGGACCACCCCTCCTCTTTCTCCTGTGCTCCAGCAGTGTGGGAGGGAGAGGGCACTGTCCTTCAGTTGGCTCACACCACAGCTGTAGTTCAAGTGCCTGGTCACTGAGCTGGTCTTTGCACAACCATGGCAGGGAGGCATTCCTCCTGCTTACCTCCAGCTCACATTAGGACCCACTGCTGGTGACCAAGTGAAGGGAGGATTGCCTGAAGTAGGGTGTCTGGCACTTTTACAGCAGTGCTTACATACTCAAAAGCTCAAAAATAAAAAAGGCTCTCAAAAAAATGTTATGGCCAGCAAGTTCTTACAGCTTTTACTAGCAAACTCTTGTGTATCTGAGATCCCTGGCAGAGGAAAATCGCAGATGAGGTAAACCTGAGAAATGAAAAATAAAAATAACAAACGAATCCTTGGTGGCATGTGTTGACTACTTAACCAGACAAGATTATCCAGTTAAGGATGGGTTCTTAGATCAGTTGGTCTGAGCTGGAAGGTAACCTGGGTTAATGTGCTATTATATGCTTTCTCCATCCTCTACTAGAAAAGATCTTTCTAGAAGGCTTGCAGGACTTTCTAAAGGTTTTGATCTGCTTTCACATACCTTGTAAACATGAATATGATCAAATATCTCAGAGTACTCCTCCTTTTACTTGCATTTGTATTTACATTGTTTCTGCATTTGTATACCATTACACTTGTTTACTGTATCATTACCAAAGTCAGTCCTTGTAAATATCTTAAAAAATTTGGTGTCAACACAGCCTGACTTCACCAGTGTCTCATAATAACATGGAATGGTAAAATATCATTCTTGCCTCATCTAGCCACGTACTAATTGAACATATTGATGCAGTACAAGTTATCAACGTCTTAGCAAAACCATATGCTGCCTTGTACGTCTAGAGTCCTTCTGTCATCCAAACATACTTCTGAACCAGTAGGAGTTGTTGGGCACTGAACTGCTTATTACTTACCAAACTTGAAAATAAGCATGACTGGGAGAGAAACTGAACATCCAAGACAGCTGCTCCAAAACATTCCCAATTACAGATGCCCCTTCCTCGTAGGACCCTGGGGCTGCAACCAGCCTGCCCACTGACCCTGTTTGGGGAAAGAACTCAATTCACTGTTTTCTTTCCCAGGGACTTTTCTGAGTTATAGTCAGTGCTTAAAGGCAGTATAGTTGGAGATGCACCACCTCTCAAAATCTTTGTGTTGATAGCTGAGTGAGTGCAGTGCTGACCACGTTGCTGTGGGTTAAACTTGGCTGGCTGCCAGAGGCCCACCAATGCTCTCTCTCCCCCTCTGCAGCAAGACAAGAGGAGAAAATAAAATGAAAAAGCTCGCAGGGAGATTGCTTACCAATTACTGACATGGGCAAAACAGACTTGAGTTGGGGAAGATTAATTTATTGCCAATTAAAAATAGAGTAGGATGATAAGAAGCAAAGACAAAAACTAAAACCTCTTCCCTCCATGAACCCTATTCTTCCCAGGCTCAACTTCTCTCCTTCGTTCCTGACTCTTCTACATTCTCCCCTCGTGAGCAGCACAGGTGGCATGGGGAATAGGGGTTGCAGTCAGTCCATAAAACTTTATTGTTCCTTACTCCTCACATTTTTCCCCTGCTCCAGCGTGGGGTCCCTCCTATGGGATACACTCCATGAACTGCTCCAACGTGGGTCCTTCCCATGGGCTGCAGTTCTTGAAGAATTGCTCCAGCATGGGTCCTTTTGATGAGGTACAGTCCTTCAGACATGAATTGCTCCAGTGTGGGTCCCCCACAGGCCACAGGTCCTGCCAGAAACACTACTCCTGTGTGGGCCCCTCTCCACAGGCCATAATTCCTGCTAGGGGCCTGCTCTGGTGTGGGCTTTCCAGGGGCTGCAGCTTCCTTCAAGCCACATCCACCTGCTCCACCGTGGTCCTCCATGGGCTGCAGGGGAATCCCTGCTCTGGTGTCTGGAGCACCTCCTTCCCCTCCTTCTTCACTGACCTTGCTGCCTGCAGGGCTGTTTCTCTCACGTTCTCACTCCTTTCATAGCTGCTATGCAGCGTTTTTTGCCCTTTCTTCAACATGTTATCACAGAGTCACCACCGGCGTTGCTGGTGGGTACAGCTGTGTCCTATTATGGGTCCTTTGGAGCTGGCTGGACAGCCATCTGTGTCCAGCACAGGGCAGCCCCTGGTTTCTCCTCACAGAGGCAACCCCTGCAGCCCCCCTGCTGCCATAATCTTGCCAGGTATTCCCAGTACACCTCTGTCCTGAACCCCTTGGAATGATGAGCTGGTCAGGAGCCGTGACAGTAAGCAGGAAGAGGAACCCCAGGAACATCGGTTAATCTGCTCATTAACATCAAGCGTAGTCTGCAGATGAAGTACAGGACCTTCCAAACACCAGTAAATAAGCATCCTAACTGGTTGCCACACAGCAAGTTTTGCTGGGCTGTTACTTGGCAGCATCATCAGCTCTGGAGAGACGCACTAGTGTCTCTTGGGAAGCCAAGTGGGCTCCTCCCTACCATAGGAAACAGTCCCTACTACGTCTCTGGAAGCTTTCAGGCTCTCATCTGTACCCACAACAGTGATGCTGACATAGCTGGCCGGGAGCCACTGCAGACCGAGTATGCCTCACATGGTAATGACCAGATGACCAGGTCTGGTGCTTTTTTTTCACTGCTCTGGACCCTGCATTTACCCAGACAGTGGTGGAGTTTGGGCTTGTCCACCTTATTCTCCAGCCCCAGTCCTCTCACCCTCATTAAAAGCTCAGGCTGGTTATTACTTATATTTTATGTTTTCTCTTTTATATTTTATTCTCTTTATATTTTATGTTTTATCTTTCTCTTCAAATGAAGCAATTAAAATATGTATTAATCTCCTATTTTGTCAAAGTCCTTCCATGGATCTTTTTCTCTTTGTGTTAAAAGACCTCTTCTTGGCCTGGAGTGCTGTAAGGCCCTGCTGGCACCTTCTGCTCTGCAGCCTAGGTGTTCCTCTTTGTCTCCTCTCTCTCCTTCCTCCCCCCTCCTGGTAGTAACCCTCCCTCTTTGTCTCTCACAGCCACTGTCACGATTGTGCACAGTTCAGCTGTGAAGTTTAAAGTTCATTCTTTCCAGAGAATATCCAAGGCACTCCGCAATCCATGCAGACACTAGTAGGCTCTGCTGCAGTTGTTGTGGCTTTTGGGGCACAGATATATCTGTTGATTAGCTGTAAACTCTGGCATGTGCTGAAGGAGTCAGGTAGCTGGGAGAGGTTGGAGCTGGTGAGCCGAGCAATTAGTGTGATGTAGTGTGGAATAACCTGGCCTCGGTCTCCCCAGGGTCCCCGCATGGAAAGACACAGACTACACCAGAGTGTGATTCAGAGCAACCTCATCTTCTGAATGTCCCTGGCAATTGCCTCTCCTTCTCCACTGACAGTAAATATCACTAACGACAGCCCCTTTCTAACTTAGCCATTGCTTTAATAGGGACTGGGAAAGTGGGAGCCAGGTGGGAATATAGTAGAGCTGGGGAGCAGAGTAGGGGTGAGAAGAGTTACAGATAACATACCAATGTTATTGTGGAGGTATGCATTACCTGCAGCAAGTCACTAATAGCACAAAGCAGCAACAGCAAAAAAATCTTTTAGACAGAGTTTAAAAATATTTTTTTCTTCACACTTCCTTATAAGCTGTGCATTTCCTGATCAGCAGAAAACTGTAGCATGGAAAAAGCTGCAGAAAAGCAAAATACCTTTTTGTTAGCTGGATTGCATTTTTGCCTGCAGCTTTCTATATTCCTTTAGTGTCACTGAGCAATGGCTGCTGAACTGCCAGTGAAAGTATTTATTGCTATCCTGTGTATGTCACTGCCCTGCTGCCAGTGGCATGTATACTCATCAGTCAAACAGAACTACCCACCATGTTTGATTTACTGTCACTGAATCACATCTATCTGTGGGTTTCCATAACACAAAACATTTTGCTAGAGATTAATTCCCTGATTTGCATGTTGCTCTTGGGAGCTATATCATTATTTTCCTTGATGGATTAATTCTGAAGTTAAGAAAGATGCAACTGTATTTCTGCTCTGTATTCAAGGTGGGGTCTTGCTCTTTGTTATCTGACCTTTATATTAACTCTTCCCCTTGTCAGTCTCAGAGGCATTACTCATATTTGTGTCTGCTAGTGGAAGATTAAGTGATTTTAGCTCAGTCAGGACAGTATGAATAGACTCTCGGAACACCTGGTGAATGTACCAGCAAATACCATGCTTCTAATCTTGGCATTGTCGCCTTTTCTCAAGCTTGCTGCTGTGAACCTGCTAGAAAATAAAATTGTGTTTGTTCACTGACATCTGTTTCAATTTATACTCCAGGATGAATATCCACTTGGATAAATGCCTACAAAACTGGTCACTTGTAAGGAAGGTTATGTATGGTACAAAGGTTGTTAACGTACTGTAATGTTGGTCAGATCATAGGAAATTAAAAATATTTTTGGACTGTGCTAACTGGAATTTTCCAGACATAAGGAAAATATTTATTTTTTTAAAAAAGTTTATAATCTAATCCTCTTTTAATACTCATAACCTATTGCTGTCTGGGATGGTTCCCAAAGCAATGATTCATAACTTCTCTATTCATGCAGGTAAACACTGCATTAAATTCGGTTTGGTAAAACCAACATTCTTGCTTGAGCTATCAAAATCATTTAACTGGGTTTCTTTCATTATAGATGTTACAAGAGCTGCTGATTTTTCTCTTGTTCACAACATTGTGAACCTGATATTCTTCACTGGCATCAGCTTCATTACAGATGAGATCAGACTAAAAGTTGGATTATAGCAGTACCACACTGGTGAAGGCAAACCTTGATTTCAATGGGAATGAGGTAACACAGTCAGGAAGTGGGGCTCGGTGTCTGATTAATGCGGTTAGTACCTCATATAATTTCAACATCTCATGCTCTCCATGCTATGAGAATTTGCCCCAACAAAATCAGCAGAATAAAATAAAGACCCTGGGGACTCCATTCAGTCCCACACCCAAGGTTCCCAAAAGGGTCTAGCCTGGCTTTTAACTAGCGGTCCAGAGGGCAAAGATTTTCTTTAGGTCTTGTGTCATAGCCGTTAGTCTCATGCAGATTTGTCAGATATCCCAGGACACCTGAAATGGCTCTAGGAGCATGTGCTTGGGCAACCAAGCCCCTGAGCTAAGCCGCTAGTCTATGTAGGACATGGCGTCTGGAGAACTATGCAGTTAACAGCTATATCTAGTAAGCTGGAAAGCTTTTCCAAGTCCTTTGCCTGTACTGAACAGGGATTTAATTGCCCACATTTGAGTAACTGGTGACATCAAGGATACCAAAGCCATCCTTATGAGACTGGCATGTAGGCCGCAGGGCCTCCGGGGGACCCTGTTCTTCTGGGGGGGGGGTGCTGGGGAGGCATGGTGGCTCAGCGGTACCAGGTGCTTCTGCACAGGCAATTGACTCCAGTCCTAGATCTCTGTTGGCCATTAAAGCACATGTATGCATCTAGATTTAGACACCTAAACTATACGTGCCCAGTTTGTAGCCGAATGCAGGCATTAGCAAGAAAAGCTAATGTTGTTTTCAGGGATTTCCGTTTATCTATGCCTAAAAATGAAGGGTATTTTTGAAAGGGTCCGCTTCCTAGATCACTTTTGAGACAGCACTGTCTGCTGGTGTCTGTTGCCAATATCGTTGAGATACTATATCATGCGAGAAAAAGGAATTCCTATCACAAAGTTAAAGATTAGGGTCACTCTTTAACAGAAAGAACTGGAGCCCAAGCCTACATCTTTTGTCTTTTTTTCACATAGCAGTATATTTTTCAACAATGGTGAAATGAGTTCAGTATCCACAAGTCCCCTGACCAACTACTGCATGTTTTAGTAGTTTTCTCCTAATTAATATGGTACAGCTAGATTCTGTGTTGGCTGGCACACAGATGTTGCCACTGAAAAGTAGGTATTGGACAGTGTGATTAATGAAGGCAGAGTCTCTTTACTGATACAGACTTTGCCTCATTTGCTCTGAGTTCAAAGCAGGTGAATGACTTAGAGCTTTCAGTATGAAAGCTCTTATAGGACCCTGTTTAGTGGTGTGTTTTGAACACAAAGCTGTTAATCAGTTTCATGTTTTCATCAGCAAGGTTAATTAAACACCTTGTGAGATTAGATGAAAGCTTGTAGCCCATCTTTCTTTAGAACGGGAAGAGGCAAGCTTGGAGTTTATCTCCAGCTGAGGAGAGTTTAACTCAAATTCTATTCACTTAACATCCTTAAATCAATTTCTCTGAAAAAATCCCCTAACCCATATGCATTTCAGATCGCATTTCAGATGTGTGTATGGCATCAAGTCATTAATCTTTTTCCCAGAGTTATACCTCAGGGTCTTTTTTTTCAGATTTGTGTTGGAAGACGCTTTTGGTGTACTTTGACCGATGCACAAAGATCACTAAAACTTGCCTCGCTTTCCTGCTGTCTTCATTTATTTTCTTTGAAGATTGCAGCTGGAATGTTTCTCTCTTAAGACCTTGTCTGCTGGTGAAATTAGCTAGTATGTTAACTGAGGCAAATTCAGAAGCTGACAGGAATAGCCACAATTTGTAATACTTTAAAACAAGATTAAAACAGCACTATAAATGCTAGATTATCAGAGGCAAGATGTTATATCAGTGCATATGGAGAGGGGATGGAAAGAAAACTGGAGTTAATCTTATTGTCCTGGTTTCAGCTGGGATAGAGTTAATTGTCTTCCTAGTAGCTGGTACAGTGCTATGTTTTTGAGCTAGGTATGAGAAGAATGTTGATAACGCACTGATGTTTTCAGTTGTTGCTAAGTAATGTTTAGTCTAAAGTCAAGGATTTTTGGCCTCTGATGCCCAGCCAGCAAGAAAGCTGCAGGGGCACAAGAAGCTGGGAGGTAACACAGTCAGGGCAGCTGACCCAAAGTGGCCAACGGAGTATTCCATACCATATGACATTTTAGGCACTGTGGGGGGGGGCATCGTGGGTCGGGGACTTTCGGGTGCGTCGGTCGAGGGGTGGTGAGCAATTGCGTTGTGCATCACTTGTATATTCCAACCCTTTTATTATTACTGTTGTCATTTCATTAGTGTTATTATACTCATTATTAGTTTCTTCTTTTCTGTTCTATTAAACCGTTCTTATCTCAACCCACGAGTTTTAGTTCTTTTTTTCCTGATTTTCTCCCCCATCCCACTGGGTGTGGGGGGGAAGTGAGTGAGCGGCTGCATGGTGCTTTGTTGCTGGCTGGGGTTAAACCACGACACTAATATTGTGGAAAGATCTGAAAAAATAATACATGACTATAGCACTAAAATATTCTACAGATTTCAGAGAAAGAACTAATTAAAAATAGTAATAATTACATATTGAAACACTATTTGTCTAACACAGATGCTGTCCTTCTGCAGAAAATGTATGTTTAGGGCTGTTCATTTTTCTGTTCCGACAAATTTTTGGCAGGGCCTCTGATGTAGCTTTGCGAGAGAATACACTTTTCAATGCAGTGTGCCACTCTAGCCTGAGAGGAATTGGGTCTCATGACAGAACAGTGCATGCAATCCCTTTTGACGTCCCTCTCAAATAACTGAAATGCAATGTAAAGTAACCTTGTGTGAGCTTATGCTGCTAAGATAATCACATGCCTGAGATGGGCTGGGATGTGTTAAACAGTTTTATGATAGAAGAAAAACTGCTGATGGATTTCAATTAACTTTGTGGAGTACAAAGGAAAACAAGAGCATCGGACTCCAGGAAAATACTCTGGGAATGTGTTACTAGCCTATATAAAATAGAGAACACAGGTGACAAACTTTTCCACATGGGCAAGAGCCAAACTTAATGAATCTAACTAATGAGAAGGATGGTGTTTAATGAGAAAGATGTAAATGGATGAAGCACAGTTGGAAGGTACACCATTTGCTTGGCGCACCTGGGCATACAGAAATTAAATGGCTTAAAACTCCTCAGAGAACAATAGAGGGAGGTATAAGGAAGAATAAAGCAAGGAAGAAGAAATAATTTATTCTGCCTGTTCCCAATGGAGAGCAGGCAAGAAAGCTGTCAATGTTCCCTGAAGGAGAGAAAGTGTGAGAGAACGAGCTCAACTTGGGGGACAGGGAGAATGAAGCTGACTGAATTTTGATGTTAAAGCCACAATACTGTTCCGACTGCCCCTGAACCGATATTTTCTTCATTAAATTCTCTTTAAAGGAGAAACCTTAAGGTGAATACTTGGCCCCATGGAAACCAATTAGAGTTTTATCAATGACTTAAACAGGACAGGCTTTCCATGAAGCACATACACGTTCCTGTGCTCTTCCCTAGCATTCTGCTGTTCTGTATAGCTCTGCTTGTTACACACGATGCACCTCAAACTTTATGGAGCACTCTAAGTATTAACTGGTACTAAGATTTGGCGAAATCTTTAAATCCTCATACCACCCCATGAGTACCTGATACTGTTCAGCTGAAAGAAGTCATGACATTACCACTGGACTGGAGCTCAGCCCCAGGGTAACTACAGTCACGGATAAGAATTTCCCCTCACCACCAGAGGGAAAAAACTCACCCCCAGAACAACAGAACTCCTGAACAGTTTTTAGGTTCTCACTGAGTGCTGTGCAAGCAGAGTCCAAGTTGTGTGGGAGTGAGGGCAGGAGAGACGCTGCTCAACTGGAGTTTACTGGCCTACCATTACCCAGGTTAAATTTTTCCCCCTCCCTTCCCCCCAGTCTGGAGGGGCACAGTTCAGAACCAGGTAAAAAAGTGTAGCTCTCCCATAACTACATTGTTTTGAACAACAAATGACCGTTGGACATTTGGAAATGGTCAATATCAGGCAGAATGGTACTGGAAAAGGGAGTAAACCTTGAACCCTTCCTAGTACAAGATAGGTCAAAGCTGCTAGTGAGGCCAACAGCTAGAGAAGTTTCAGGATTTCCTTTTCAGTGAGGGTGTCATGCTAATGAATGTGATTAGAGAATGTGTTCCCCCAATGCCTTTTTAAGCCAAGTAGGCAAATCAACATCTCAGAATAGCGATGTTTCTCAGTAGCTCTAGGTTGTTCCGAGAATAAATAGATCTGAGTATAGATTTTGCCTTTAGTTAGAAGAACAATCACCAAACAGGAAAAACAACCAAAGTGTGTGCAGAGGTGTGGCTGTCCAGATCTAAGAAAAGTGAATGCATGGGAATCTAGGAGTAGCCTTACTACATGTGTTGAGTTCTTGTTGGGAGAAATCCTGGTTTTCTTACTTTTGACTTAGAAATGGTTGTGTGTTACTACTGCGTATTGGGTTTATGTGGCAGGGTTTTGGTAGCACGCGGGGCTACAAAGGTGGCTTCTGTGAGAAGATGCCAGAAGCTTCCCCCATGGCAGATGGAGCCAGTCCCAGACGGCTCCAAGATGGACCCACTGCTGGCCAAAACTCAGCCCATCAGCAATGGTGGTAACGCCTCTGTGATAACATGTTTAAGAAGGGATAAAAAAATGCTGTGCAATAGCAGCCAAGAGAGAGGAGTGAGAGTATGTGACACAAACAGCCCTGCAGACCTCCAAGTCAGTGAAGAAGGAGGGGGAGGAGGTGTTCCAGGCACCGGAGAAGAAATTGCCCTGCAGCCCGTGGAGCCACACAGGAGCAGGTGGATGTGCCATGAAGGAAGCTGTGACCCTGTGGAGAGTCTGTGCTGAAGTGGGTTGCTGGCAGGAGCTGTGGCCCTGTGGGGGACCCACGCTGGAGCAGTCTGTGCCTGAAGGACTGCAGCCTGTGGAAGGGACCCACGTTGAAGAAGTTCAAGAAGGACTGTCTCCTGTGGGTGGGACTCGATGCTGGAGTAGGGGAAGAGCATGAGGAGGAATGAGTGGTAGAGAGAACGTGTTATGAACTGACCACAGCCCCCATTCCTTGTCCCCCTGCGCCACTCAGCAAGAGGAGGTAGAGAAGCCAGGAGTGAAGTTGAGCCTGGAAAGAAGGGAACAGTGGTGCAGAAGGGAGCAGTTTTAGAATTGTTCTTATTTCTCATTATACTGCTCTGATTTGATTGGTAATGAATTACATTGATTTCCCCAAGTTGAGTCTGTTCTGCCTGTGATGGTAATTGGTAAGTAACCTCCCTGTCCTTATCTCGACCCACAGGATTTTTATTGTATTTTCTCCCCCCACCTTGTTGAGGAGGGAAAATGGTCAGTTGGTTGGCACCAGGCAGCCAGACAAGGTCAACCCACCACATACCTGTATATTAAAATTTTAACAGCGATTTTGGAGTCTGGCACCATTTTTTATCTTGGCTACCGAAGAAAGAGAAAGTGTCTTGTGACAATCTTGTTACAGCTTATTACCCGCACGTAGCACAGAAAAACAAAGAATTCCTAAGGCCTCTATGTGTTTTACAGTAAAGGAAAGTCTTTCTTCATATCTGTATAGGAATCTGACGTGACCAATTCAGTGATGTGCTCTGTTGGGAATATACTGCAGAATATGGCTTGTGACAAACACTTCTGGAAGTGTGAGTTGTCACATATGTGTCAAAGTAGGAGATGACTATCTCAAAACAGGGCATAGGCCTTATCAACTGTACAGCATGTTGTATGGTGGCAGTTCAGTGAAACTCTTCATAGAAGGCCCCTAGATTCACCCTTCCAGGACTTGCGTGTTGACCTGCAGTGTTCTTGCCATAATGACAGTAGTTTCTTTGTCTTAGACTTGTTGTCATTACCATATGGTGCTTTATATTTTCATCTCAGTTTGAGTCATCAAGCTGTCTGTCTATACGAGAGCAGATAGAGAGATGCCACAGGGAACTGAACTTGTTCAAAATAACAATGTGTCTATGATCTCCCATTATAGCCCCAGATGTCAACAACAAATATAGCAGAAAGATATTCTGAAGAAGAAAAAGGAACTTGCAAGTGTTTCCTTTTATAGAAGTCTCACAAAAGCATGTCTTGGCAAGCCAAGCAACAGATGCTTTATTGGCAGGCTGCCATGTTGACAAACTGTCATTGAGTCTTGGTAGAAGATATTCCTCTGCGGTGTGCATTGTCTTGTGCATCTGTGCTTGCTCATAGGATAGATTGTTCCATCAATTATTATGTGCCAAACACAAAGAACTTGGAGGAAGAAAAATCTTACAGCAATGTGAATCTTCTGCATATAGAATTTCCAAACTTTTATAATGTCATAACTTCTAAGTTTTTCCAGAGTAGTCCTTAATACTGCTGAATAGCCAATATCAGGAACAGTTCATTAATATGCATTTTATGAAGCTTTCATGGCTTGACAAATATGGGTATACCCTTAGCTGTTTTCTGCATCAAATTATAACAAAAACTCAGAAAGTTTAAGGTAATGATTTGTGAATGAATATATTGGAATTTCTTTGTCCAAAGGGTCCCAGATTTGCTCTGGAAGGTAGATGTTGCAATTTATTGTGACAAATTAGTTTTCAAAACAGATTCCGTATTCATGTGTATTTTTGAAGAGTCTGAACATTAAATTCATTACCTGGCATACTGCCGTCATTTGGAGAAAGCCATTAATTCATCCTTAGCATAAATAAACCATACCACTTTTTAACAAGGATAGCAATAGACAAATTTGCAGGTTGTGTATTATTTTGTCTTAAAGAAATTCTGTTCTCTGGGCCAGACCTCCAAATGGCAACCCTTTCTGGCTCGTAGTATCAAGAGGAACACAGAGACATCTGCCAAGGGAAGAAACCGAACTGCCATTCAGGGTCGTTAGTTAGGACCTATGCTACAGTATATGGTCCAGAGCTTTTCACTAACTGTCAGGTATACCATTACTCTGGAGTGGTGAACACCCAGATCTAACGTGCAACATGTAAGCCTGGGCCAGTCATTGTATGGATGAAATTCATTCTGCCCTAATGTAGCCACCTACAACCTGTGTAGCAGTCTACACTGCACATGTCTGGTGGTAGATGAGACAATCCCATCACCAATGATTTCACTCTCAATTAGTGATTTCACTTTGGGAGTACAGTGGTAAGACAACTGTAGCCTGAGACATGCAGAAAACCTTACAAGGGTTGGGCAATGGTAACTAATTTTTTTCAGGAGCTATTTTTATGAAATTTTTAAAAAAATTGTATTGCTATTTTTATGTGAGCTCAAAAGATGTTTATATATTTGCAAAAAAATAAAAATATATATGGCAGTACCTGGAAAAAAAAATTTTAAACCCCAAATCTCATTTGATTGTAAATGAGGCTCAGGTGACTTCATAACAATGAACATGGTCCTACGGGTTAAACTCATGTCTGTGTTTATATATATATTTATATGTGTATGCATAATTCTGTGAAAGATATGAAGGTGAAAAATTAATGTCACATTAAGGTAATATTATTCAAGGTTTTAGCTAGAATTCAAAACCAAACTACACTACTACTGAGATCTGAAAATCAGAATGATCTATTTTTTTTTCATTTATCTGAGCTTCACCAAATGCATACCTTGTTTCAGAGTTTTCCAAGAGATTATAATTATGTGGAAAGATCTGGAATTCCTGTGGCTGGCTGCTAGGATCTTCAAAGGATCCTGCAAGCCTGAGTATTAACTCCCATTAGAGCTGGTATAATTCAGGTACTTAACTCTCTCTGTTTTCTTTGAATATTCCAGACGCTTTGCTTCCTAACCCCTCACTGTCACACATCCTCCAGGATGCACACTTGTAAGAGCTAGGTAGAGAGCTGGGCTCCTAGAGACTGAAGCTTGGTTTTTAGATAAATGTTGACTGAGTAAGTTTTGATAACTAATTCATACAAACGAAGTCCAAATCAAACCTATTTATTTCCCCCCTTGCAAACCTATAGGGTCTTTAAACCATTGGTATTGTTATGCAAAAAAATTTTATGCAAGACATAGCAAATGACCTTGAAAGGATGAATGGAAAGATTCCTGCATGTTGTGTGTCTTTTTCACAGTGTTCAAACTCTTTCTTGGAAACAGTATCACATCTATAATGCTTCAAAGAGACGCTGGGGAGAGGCCTATGGAGTCTCCTTCCTCTGAAGGCTTTGAAGGTCTGAGAACTGTTCTCAAAGGAGAGAAATCTGATGCTGCAAAAATAGATTTTAGGGGCCAGATTCTGATCTTAGTTTTATTAGTGTGGGTAGGTATTCACAGAGGCAATAGAGCATCTCTGCAGTTACTCCACTGTAACTAAGATCAGACTGTATGTAAACTTACTTTCAAGCAGGCTGTGGATAACTTCAAAGTCAATTTAAAAAAACAGCCAGTTTTTCTCTGCTGAGACTAGCTCTCCCTCCAGTCACCAACAGAGACAAAAGCAGATCTCATGGATGGAGCAACATTTTAGAGTGACAGCGTCAGTGCACACCAAACGATCAGGGTTATGGGCACCTTAAAGCTCTGTAATGCATGCTGTTCATTTTAAGCTAATTAAACTGACCCCCCCCCCCCCTTAATACATTTGAAAATATAAATTTGTTTGCGAATGTTAATTTCTTTCCTAAAACTGAATGTTACTTAGTGAGTCAAGCCTGTAAATCTGTTGGACTAACATGGAATTGTCAAAATACTCAGTGTCAATGCAAACATGTTTGTATAACAGATACTGAGCATTACCACAGTGTGGTTGTGCAGATTTCTTTTAGCTTTGGCTAATCAGTTTCATAAGAGACCGATGACCTGTCTTGTGCTCTAGGGACAGTTTTTCAAATGAGATCTGACATAAAATATCACAGATGGGAATACAGAGTTGCCAAAGGGTCTGATCAGGTTAAAATAAAAGGGGGAGGGAGGGGAGTACCCATGCAGCTTTCATTAAGGTCTGTACTTCTCTACCTAACTTAGCAGCCTTGAGTCATGGTCACCGGAGAGAAAAAGGGGGTCCGCAGGATGGCTCAGGACTCCTGTGTGGCAGTAGCCAGCTCTTACCTACATCCCTGAGACACTCCCTGGAGATGTCTGGTTCTCTCCATAGATACAGCTTTGGGGAGTAGAGGCTACTAAGTCCGGAACCTAAGACATGTTGTTTGTTTAGACTCTTTCAAAAATTCTTCTAATTTCCACTTTATACCCGTAGGCCTGAAGCTGAAAATTTATTTATTTTGGTGCTTTTGACGCAAATTATCAACTTAAACACAAATGAATTTGAGTCAGAAAATGATTTTGACTTCAAAGCCCAAATTGATTTACTTCTTGTGAAATCGAAAGCCAGCTCATTCATTTGTTCCTGATCCTCCACACCCTATAGAGAAGGTAAAGTGAGTGAGTCGCTGGTGAGTGCTTAGTTGCTGGCTGGGATCAACCCACTACACTGGTCTAAACTGGACTGGAGGGGCAGAGGTAAACTCTGGCGTGAGGCTCTCTTCTTCATGAGTGTGCCATTAAATAGAAAGTTTGGAATGGAAATTGCCATCTAATTTCTTTCCACCCCACTTAATGAAAACATTTTGAATGTTATGTCACTGAATGATGTGATTCAGTCTCTGCAGCTATGTCACTCCTTGATTCCCCTGCGATCAGCAGATCCAGAGAAATGAGTACTGTGAAGCACTTGGAAGATAGCTATACGTCCTTATGAATGAATGTCACATATCTCACTTTTTATTATTGTTATGATATTGTTTATACAATTATATGAGAAAATATTGACAGGAATGGGCAGTGTACTTGTCTGGGAGTATGCGGTTTAGTCTCATGTACTACCATTTTGTGGCTTTTCAAGGATGTCACTGGAAGGTGCTTTTTGGGAAAGTTCCCAGCTTGGAATCTCTCCTATCTGCTGATTCAAGGTGGAACAAAAGTCTTTGGAATAGATAAATAAGCTCTGAACTCTTGATTTGAGGAAAAGATACTGGGATCCATGCTGTTGCTTTGTACCAGGAGTCTGTGTCTGCGGTAGCAACTCAAGCTTTTGAACAGAGAGCTTCAACCTATATAATATCCTAGAGATCTTCCTGCAGCTGCAAAAAAGAGATTTTTTCCCTGTGTAAAAATATTGTGGCTGTAAATGTCTTCAAGACTATGGTTTGTTTGCAGGCTTACTTAGGGATTGATAGCACAAGCCATCTATACAAAGTGCTTGTATTTTCCTGCCATTCCTTTATTGCTGACATACTAGAAGATAACTGAGTTCAGTGCGATTTGGAGAGAGGCTGACTGGCAGGTAAGGAGTCTTGCTTCATGAAGCCCAGGGTACTACGTTGTCATGGTTTAACCCCAGCCAGCAGCTCAGCCCCACACAGCTGCTTGCTCACTCCTCCCCAGGAGGGTGGGGGAGAGAATCAGAAGAGTAAAGGTGAGAAAACTCATAGGTTGAGATAAAGACAGTTTAATAGGTAAAGCTAAAGCTGTGCACACAAGCAAAATGAGGAATCCCTTCCCCACTTCCCAGCAGCAGGCAGGTGTTTAGCCATTTCTGGGAAAGCAGGTCTTCATTATCCATAATAGTCACTTGGGAAGAGAAACGCCATCCCTGCGAACGTCTCCCCTTCCTCCTTCTTCCCCCAGCTTTCTGTGTTGAGCATGACGTCCTCTGGTCTGGAATATCCCTTGGGTCAGTTGGGGTCAGCTGTCCCGGCTGTGTCCCCCCCCCAACTCCTTGTGCCCCCCCCAGCCTCCTCGCTGGTGGGGTGGGTGAGGAGCAGAAAAGCCCTTGGCTCTGGGTAAGCACTGCTCAGCAGTAACGAAAACATCCCTGGGTTATCATCAACGCTGTTTCCAACACAAAATCAAAACATAGCCCCCTACCAGCTACTGTGAAGAAAACTGACTCTATCCCAGGCAGAACCAGCACATATGTGCATTCCAACCAAATGCTTTACATGCCATAGCAAAGCAGATGACAAGCATGTCTGGTTCACCTTCAGTCATTTCTCATATATTTGTTGCAAGGCCTTTGCCCGTCAGTAGACATAGTTTACGATTATTTATAATCCCATAGGCATTAGTGTGGTTTCTTCTGATTAGATCAAATATCAAAGCAAAGCAAGTTGTGTCTGCCAGAGTGAGAAAGCAGTGATGGATTCCAGCATTTTTTTATGCAGTCCTGAATGTATAAGAGGTCCTGCTCCTCTGAACAAAGTAGAAAGCAAACATCAGGCAAGAATATCTTTTCTCACTGAAATTCCAGGCAGTGTGCAAGCCAACATTTCCTATTTATTTTTTTCAGGGAGCATACATTTCTGACTTACCTGTATGTCCTTGCCGTGCTGCTGGTGCCTGCTTTCCGCACACACTGCAGTGCATAATCAGAGCTCAGAAACTTGTTTTTTACCTGTCTCCCAATACAGCTTTTCTGCCCACCCCATTCAAGACTGCAGGCCCATTTTGTGCGTGCCAGAATTTCTGGGTGATGTTTTCCATTATTTCATTGGATGGTTTCTCACAACAGTTCCAAATGAATGGCAGCTCTTAGATCTGCCGTCGTCAGTGGGGCTCTGCAGAAGCACTCCACATAATGACAGCTACAGGAGGCGGAGAAGAAAGGAAGAAGTTGGACTAGATTGATACTTGTCCAAACAATATCATGTTAGGTTGTACAGTCATTTAAGAAGAGCAGTTATCCAGACTATTTGCCCTTGTAAATACTCTGTATTAGTCAGCAGATGGCATTCATTGTACATTAACTATTCCACCAATATTACCACAAGTACTTTAAAACACAAAGCATATGGTTTCCTCAAAGAGACACATTATTTCCTCATTTGCAGTTCAGTGTTAATTGTGAACTATTTAGTGATAAACAAAGAAGGTAATTTTTCATCCCCATTTACTTTGAGTAACAGATATAATAGAATCTACCATTGTGCAAAATGTAAATAAAAGATCCATGGTGGCAAAAGGTTTTCCAGAGTATACAAGCTAATAAAGGGTCACGCGTTGGCTTTTGGCAGGAAACTCGACAGCACTGCTGAAACATTTTGGATAAGACTAATTGAGAGGTTCCAGCAAAGTGCCAAAAGGGGAAAATATCTCTTTTGTCCCCTCATCATGAGTTCAGAAAGCCAAAACCTCACTTCAAACGGCTTTGAAATATATTTTTTGCATTCTCATTGTTAAGTTAGGGCCAAACTGGAATGGCGATGGCATACCCCAACCTCATAAAAGTGCCGATGATCTGCTCAGACTGCCCCTTCAGTATCTCTGGGGAGGAGCCTGGCCCTTCCACACACCCCCGGTGCACACAGTGTTCTTTGGCATGCCTTCCACCTATACTCATATCCATCTGTCTAGATGGCATAATGCCTGCTCATAAGGTGTCATGTCCGTTTCAACAGGGCGTAAGTGCCAATTAAAGATTGCTTTGCAGCTAAAGTGTAGAATGTGAAAAGTGTAATTTTTCTTTACAAGGGGAATGTCCTAGTGGAAAATAAAGATAAAATGGAGGCCATGTCCTTCAGTCCTTGTGATCAGAGTTACTAATACTTTTTAGAGATGTGAAAGGCAAAATTTGCACCACAGGAAATTTGCAAAAGGCTCATCTATTTATTTTCACTGATTTCATGAATGAATTTATGATACTTTATAGTTTCATTTTTCTAAGATGTCTACAAATACAGAAATAATTTTGCAGGTGATAATTCAATAAAGTAATAGAAACCATTAAGTGCATGCGCACGCACACACACACTTTTTTATATATATATATTTATATACACACTTGATTTATTTCCCTGTTTCCCAGTCCCTGCTGTTTCATTATGGAAATTCTAGTTTTAAATAGTCATAAGCAACTTAAGCTTGTTCATGATACAAAGTCTGCAGGCTGTTCATGCTTTCAACCCATTCACCAAATTCGGCACTCATGGAAATGGTTAAACTCAAACACGTATTGCCAGGAATGTTCCATTTAAAGTAGGAGAATATGTATTCTAACGACTTTCCCTCATCCTCATTTTTTGTCTTCTAATTACTGTTTGTGAGCTTCCTTAGACAGAATTATAAGTGCACTTCCCTAACAGAGGATAAACCCAGCTACTTTTTCACTTAACGGATCCCGCATGGAAGTCTGAAGTACAACAGGATTTAGTTATCACATGCTGTAATCCACTATTAGGCAGCTCAGTGTAACAATGAGGAGACAAAGAACCGTCCCAAATGGCAGTACGCTATTAAACGTGCCAGTGACCTACATCCACAGAGATGTCATTACAACATCTAGATGCCAAATACCCTGGCTTCTGGCATGATGCTCTTCGTATGCGTGGGAGCCAGTTGGCTATGTATTTGGGAGTCAAGCCTGACAAGTTTGGATGCTACACTGATGGATACTTTGCTTGCACAACATTTTTTTCTCAGTGCAAAAAGACCATGGTATTGTGTAGGAGAGCTCCTTCCTGCCCACCTTTCTCCACCTTGGTAATGGAGGAAACAGGTGAAGGAGCTCATGCGAGCACAGAAGAGCACACATGAGGATGGCTGTGTTAATGATTTTCTCAGAGGGAAAACTTTTTCTCTGCTGAACTTAATATTCGGCATCTGGGCAAAAATGTCACCAAATCACTTGCTGTCTTTTTAGAAAGTGGCAGTTCTTTAAGAGATAGCTTAGTTAATAGCTATATGCTTGTCCTGTATTTTCAAAGAATTTTGCTAATGACCATAATAAGCTTTTAATTCGTAATCGCAGAAAATGTTTCATACCCTGAGGGAAATGCAGACAAATTTCAACGGGTGTATGTCTAAAAGGGGACTTCTTAACCTGTAGGAGGGAATCTCAGAGCTTTTACCATGACCTGTGCTATTTTTCTGAACTGGAAAAATTTTTAGCTGCGTCTACATGACATCTAGGATATACATACACCATGGCACTGACATATCCATGGCTTCTCTCTAGGTAAAGAGATACAAACTATTTCAGGTCACTGACTCAAATGTATTTCAGACCTGGTCAGTGAGCCATGAAACCTCAGTCAGTATGATCACCGGTTGTTGATGTCCCCCGTCGTAAGCAATAACTACAGCGGTGGTTACTGTGACTGGCTGGAAAATGCCACCCAAGTTAGGGGGGAGCATGTCCTCTGGGGGTATGCCACCGTGGGTTTATTTACACCAGACTCCTTGTTCCGGCCCAAGCCTAAAGATCCAGGCTAGTCCTTTCTTTATTGTCATTTTATATTTGAAATCATTATCTCTGTAAGTCAATTCCTCCCACACAGGGCATAAGGTGAGATGTGTCTTTATGGTCTGTAATTACCAGGGATAGAAAATGGAGCAAATAAAGCCAGAAGCATCAATGACTGTCAATTGAGACAGGGGGAATTTTTGTCTCCCAAATCAGTTTTAGGCTCTGCAGGTTCCAAGAACGTAAGTTATGTCAGAAAGAGAAAAGGGCCATCTGGTCCAATTGGTCTGCATGTTTGTGCTGTTCTGAACCCCAGCGCTTAGTTTATTCTCCAAATTCCTTATTTTCCTTTCTTTCCACAGATACCATTTGGTATTTATCACAGACTGCACAACCATTTGCCTTCATCATTTTCCTAGGTGATTTTGAAATTGTACGTGTGACCTTAGTGCCACATCTCCTCTACTGTGTTCCACCTGTGCTTTGCTTTTTGTTCCTATTTTTTTAGTTAACATTCTGCAAAGCTTTCAGCATATGACTGGTGCAAACTACTTTAATACAGATTATTGCTCAGTCTGTCCTAAGCTTTTGCAAGCTTCTGAGACATGATCTTTCAGCCTTATCTATTTTCTGTAGCTATAACTCAAAGGCCTTTGTTGGAACAGTACATTTTATTTGGTTATATTCTTTTTATTCCATCTGGCTGTTACTATATTACAGAGATCAGCACTGTGACCTATATTCAGAAAGACCGCTATTGAAATGGAATGATGAATATCTCAATATTACTAGATAACAGTGTTTACAACTACGTAGTCTCCACACCACTGACATTCCTCTCATTAACTTGACGCAAAATCCATTATTTCAGAAGCTCCAGATGCAAGCTTGGCTCTGGCACTATGATAGAAATGTCTGAACTTCTGAATTTCTGAACCTCTGAACTTCTGAAGCAGTGAGATTCCAAGCAGACATCCTTGAAGGCAATCAGACTGCAAACAGCCGAATGTTACGGGAACCTTCCATTAATATTAATACAAGGTAAGGTGATGGGTGATTCATATCTTTTGAAATTAACTTTGCTTGCATGGGGTTCAAGTGCTGTGTATGACAAATCCCACAGGGCTGAATTTCTGAGTTGAGGGCCTGCTTGTGGTAATGTTTTGCTTCCACCCCTTCTCTGCAGGTTCTTATCTTAAAGGGTTACATAAAGATCAGGCTTTGGTGGAGAAGTCAAGCAACAGGAGTGGCAGTGGTGTCATTCTGGTGGTTGGGCTGGAAGATCAGCCACCATTAGAAAAGCAGTCATAACTCAGGTTAGATGTGATTAACTTTTGAAATGCACCAGGAATAGTGACTATTTTTCTTACTTTTGCTTGTGTTGAGCAAGACTGATGATAAGTGGACAAATACATTCAGCCAAGAGATAAGTAAGGGGCAGAAGTTCGCTAGCATCAGCAACATTTCAAATTTATCTGAACTGAGTTTTAAATGAGTAGCTTTCTTCTATATCTTTATGTTTACTAAAGATCTGGAGAACAACAAATTCATTAGAAGATGAATGAAACTCTGACTGGCTTGGTAAGTAAGACATTTTGTGGAAAGCCAGAATACCAGGCTTCATTCCAGCTCCACCAGCAACTGAGTGAATTCCTTTCCTCCTCTATGCCTCAGTTTTCTATCTGTGGAAGGAGAATGTGCGCCATCTTTTCTGTTGCTGCTGCCTTGACTTTT
>VYZV01007127.1:2591-16942 GCA_013401275.1 Pandion haliaetus | reverse complement strand
CCACCTAAGGGAAGACATCCACAGCATTTGTTAATAGAATCCTCAAATGAATTGCTCTTATTTTTGATTGCTAAGAACAGAGAGCGAGAGCCATGTCACGTATGTTTAAGGTAATTAACTGACTCTACAGTGTACAAAAAGTACCACGGGTAGTGAGACCAGATGAAGTTTACACAGCAGGGGTGAGCTGCCTGTTCCCTCAAGCTCTGGTGCTTGTTTCGGTGATTTGAAAGAGATTGTTCTGCAGCCAATCAGTTTTCTCTACAACAAAGTATAATAAAGCTGGAAATCATTCCCTTGAGACACAGGCATTCAGGACAGAGGAAAAGAAAACAAATTTGCTCTGATTTATTTTGGTTTAGTTCTTCAGTAATAGTGCCTTTACACATGAAATTTCTTTTTGTAAAAGCAAAATAATGCTGCAAAAATTATGGTTTTCAAAAGAGAGCGCAGGCAGTTTCACCCCTTGTTGTGGCAATGAGGGTCTCTGCAGTCAATTCACTGCACTTTTTTCTGCAAGAAGTGGCCAGCAACATCAACATTAGAATCATATGCACTGATTTAATTAATAACAAAAAGAGTAAGTAGAGTGTAATTTTTTTACTTAGAGACTTCTCCATATAGAGGGAGCTGAAGTTATTGCTTCAGTGAAAATTCACCATGACAATAATACAATTACTGATGTCTGTGATCTGCTATAAAAGAAAAATGCTCTTGATGGCAGCAGAATTCTAATCATAGCCATGTAGCCCATCTCAGCACTCCAATTAAGTATTTTGTACCGTCGCACATGTGAGAAGATGAACAAGCTTCTGCACATTAAGTCTCAGCTGTGAGAGCTCTTGGACTGTTTTTTTTATTTATTTAAAAAAACCCACTGAGAACTAAAAAGTAACTGAAGTGGATGAAGTCACATCAAAATCCTGTTACTTTGATGATAGTGAAGTGGCTTTTATTGAAACTGATTTTTTTTTTTTCTGTCACTTTGAACACTCTCTCATATAAGAATTTCTTCTAAACAACTTCAAATAAATGAATTGAATGATTCATTATCAAACATTTAATTTTGTGTTTGTTTAGGTGGGCAAAGTAGATAAGAGAAGAGTAAGCTTCCTATGAATACGCCTGCACAGGAATTCTGTCTTCCTGTTTTTTCTTATTTTTTTTCTGTATATTTCCAGTTTGCTGCTGTGGAATCAAGAACTAATTCCATATGAAGTTCATGTTAGTGACGTGGAAGAGATTGTGTAAATACGTAAGTCAGATAAAGACAATGAAGAAGTCAGATCCAGTATGGAATCAAAATATTATTAACACTTTCAGAAGCATTTCTCAGAAAAAAAAGTCAGTAAGAATACAAATAAGTTACTGTATGTTGGTTCATTCTAAAGCTGTCTCTGGACAGAATAAAACTTTATGCAGACAGTAGGTGTTTAGGAGTAAACTTGTAGAGCCAAAAGTCAATGGCAATTTAAAATGAAATTTTATCAGAAGCACTTAACTCACTTCTCATTCTCAAGCATCCTGCAGTTTCTAATTTATTACTCCTTATAATACACAACTACAAGGCTGGAAAATGCTCTTACCTCTGCTCTACAAATAAGTAATTGAAAACAAGCACTTGGAAAGTCTTGATTTCATCAACTGGTGTCGGAGAAAAATAATTAAAACTCAAGAATGGTCTTGCAGAGGAGAAAAATTGATATATTTCAAATAATATTTTCAGTAAACTGGCAAAAAGACCTTGGAATAAACAACTAATAGATAACCATAGTCTGAAAAATTGAAATTGTCTGGGCCTAGTCAAGGTTGGATGTATCAAACATATTCTACACCATTCTTTTTGGAGGGGCACAAGCATCCTGGAGCAATTGTCAGTCAAAACCTGTCTGTTTGAAGCCAAAGTATTTGCATGGTCTGTGTACACAGGGAAGTGTCACTGGTAGTTTTGGGAAGTCTTGTGGATGAGAAGAGAGCTAGCAGAAGGACTATGGAAACCGGCAATGGAGTCTGAGAGCAGATAGTTGGTGGACAGGTGCCTCCTTCACAGGTATTGACATCCACATTCATCTGAATGTCACCTCCATTGATGGTTTCATGTTTTTTTGAATCTCCCTAGTAATTACGGGCAAGACTTCTCGAGCTGTTCCATTTTAGAAGGGTTCAGGGTTAAGCACGCTATAGAACTGTTGTACGCAGTTAAGAGTCCCATGGCAGCACTGTGCTTCTACCTTACCCTCATCTCTGGCAGCCAATGAGAACAGCTACTGGGATTCCAAGTGTGCCCTAATTAATCAACACACACTAGCTGTTAATCAGCAACGTCCCAGCAATGTTTCTTGGGTAGTGAATAGTTGTATGTTTTTCACTGAGGACTTCAGATCAACATTTATTATTTTCTTCTTTCGTGCTAGAGACACCCCTCCCCCCCTATTTTTTTTCAGAAATGCATTCTAGTAAATGCCCTCAGGACTGTCCAATATATCAGCCTGTGATAGAAAATACGCTTTTCTGAAAAGTCAGGAGAAGAACGCAGTAGGGAAAAAGTGCATTAGGAATTCACTAGCTGTGCTGCTGACCAAGGCAATCTGACATTTAGACTATGGACAGACGTGTTGTCATAGGTCTAGGTCGTGTCCTTGACTCTGACACAGTCTATGATGAATTCAGCTGAGTTCCCAAGTCAGAACTAATTGGGCTAAGTTAAACAGCTAGCCCTTGCAAAACTTTCTTATTTGAAATAAGATACTCTATGGAGAGCTAAAATATCAGCTGGGGATTGCAGGGAAGGCAGTCTTGGAGAGACCATGCCTCTGCCTCTGCTGTGGCTGCCCCACAGGCCATTATCTCTCCCTCCAGCAATAGCACTAGAAATCGAGGACTTCCAAGATTCTGGTACGGGCAATGGCCTCTTGCAATATGCCTGTTCCTTGCTGCCGTCTATGTATCCATGCTGTCAGATATGAGGGCAGCAATTATCTTTGTCAAAGGGGCAAGAATACATGTCTTCAGCCAGCACGACTGTTAGAGAACATATTTCTATACCCTTATACAGCTGTCCCTTCTTGAAGCAAAATTAGTTTGTATACAGTTTTTGCAGAAACATCATGTCCGCTCTCCTGGGCAAACAGATTTGGTTTTCATTTTTGTCTCTTGGCCAATCTTGTTTCAAGTGGGTTTTTTTTTGGAAAACTGACATATGCAGTTATTCAACTTCCCTACATAATATGATTTCCTTTCATGCTGAAGCAGATTTAAAAATTACTTTGTAGATAGCTTTCTCTGTCCCACGCATATGTGTGAATATTCAAACCAGATTAATAATCTCTTCCTACTCCCACCTCACCCAGGGTTTTCCCCGTCTGAACTGTTGGTGTCATCAAAATGTGCTGTACCCACATACACTTTTTTTCTTCTTGTTATTTATTGATATCACATCTCACTTCTTGACTTCTAAATTGTCACAGAATAATAAAAGGCCTTAATAATACATTGTACAAGGAATCAGGCTTTTTATCATTGAAGTATGTCTAGTCAACCAAATCCTCTGACTTCTATCTGGTTTTATCTAAGGCATCAACAAATATCTCTTCAACTCTCCTGCCGTTCATTTATCTCTCCTAGGTCAGCAGTCTTTACGGTCTTGTGTGTCCTCACAATTAATTGCACTGCATTGCTGAAAATTTAAGATGCCTAGAGGAGTGTTACCGGGTGAATGTAATTGGTGTCCTTGTAAGTGCTGGTTGCTAAACTGTCAGCAGAGGGTCAGGAGAGGCCATGGCTCTGTGTGTCTCTACCCTGACTGAGCTGGTACCTGTCCTGGTTTCAGCTGGGATAGAGTTAATTGTCTTCCTAGCAGCCGGTACAGTGCTAAGCTTTGAGCTAGGTATGAGAGGAATGTTGATAACGCACTGATGTTTTCAGTTATTGCTCAGTAACGTTTAGTCTAAAGTCAAGGCTTTTCAGCCTTTGATGCCCAGCCAGCAAGAAAGCTGCAGGGGCACAAGAAGCTGGGAGGGAACACAGTNAGTACCGAGCTCTGTGGGAGACGCAACTTCAAATGCACTTTGAGAGCTCTTAGAGAGACAAGCTGCAGTATCCCGGCTCCTGAAAATTTTTATGACATGCAGAGGTGTTAGCAAGACCAAGATATGACCTACTTTCTCTGTCCGGGACAGAAAGCCTTTTGAATGTCCTGTGGGGTTCTATAATCCAAATCACACCCTGAATGCAACCCTTACGCTTGAGTGAGTGTAGAGAATTGGAGCTGTCACGTAACTCTGCTTTTTTAATTACAACACTACGACAGCCTGACGTCTTATTGCAGTCCTGAAAACTAAGGCACAAACTCCTCCTCTGGTCTTCTGCCCCATGGAGTACAGCTTTCTGTGTTTGGTATTGCATTGCTCTACTCCTAACTGCCCGCATCAGAGTTGTCCAAAGGCTGATGTTTCTACCTATCATACAGCTAGTTTTTCTATCTGTCTCCCAAGTCTTGCATAAGAAAGCTTTAACTTTTTTTCTTTCTTTAATTTCTACTTCAAATATTAGGATGACAAGAAATGGCCTCGAGTTGCCGCAGGGGAAGTTTACATTGAATAGTAGGAAAAATTTCTTTACTGAAAGGGTTGTCGGGCATTGGAACAGGCTTCCCAGGGAAGTGGTGGAGTCACCATCCCTGGAGGGATTAAAAAAGCATGTAGTCAAGGCACTTCAGGACATGGTTTAGTGGGCATGGTTGATGGTTGGACTCGATGATCTTAAAGGTCTTTTCCAACCTAAATGATTCTATGATTCTATGAAATATTTATAAGAAATCTGATTTTTTGTCCTGTCTTCTCTTTGAACAGCCAACTGTTGGTTGTAGTGTTTCTTTCCTCTTCTTCATCTGACGCCCTAGTCCTTCTAACTCTATTTCTAGCTACAAACTGTGTATCCTTCTCTAACAAACTGTAGCTTCTCCTCATGTAAATCCCTCCCAGTAACACACTCTTTCTTGGAGGCATGTGCTATTTTAAGAACTGTGCAGTGTCACCGTATGGATTCCTCTTATGCTTGCAACATAGCTTTACAGTTTTAACTTTCACTGGGAAAACACAACGTCTGCTTTGCAGATGGAGTGGTGAGTGGTTATAAAGAATGGGGCTGCTATTGACTCTGGATTTTATAACTTGTGTGCAATATAGGTGTCTGAGTGAGTCACCCCAGGGTCTCTTTGTAGACAGTGGAGAAAATACACATTTAGAGGGCACAGTCTATCTAACCTATTTTAGGATTTTATATTTGAGATGAGGAAAACAATCCCTTGTAAGTCTTATTCCTATCCATTGATAGTGACTGGAACTTCAGGTGACTACCACAGGTGTAGGTATTGGAGGTTACTTTGAAATATAATGGGCTTTCACAGGAAAGGAGTCAGCCCAGCTGCCAGGAGTAACACCTGAAGAAGCAGGTACAGTAGGCAATTTCCACTGAGACCTTGATACAAACACAAGAACCATTCAGAGGGTTTTATTTGTATCTTTTTATTTTTTTGTTTTATTCCTTTTTTTATGCAATTGCTCACCATCTGCTGACCGATGCCTGAGCTGCAATCTGCCCCTCCCAGCCAGCTCCCCCCCCATTTATATACTGACTATAACCTTTGATGGTATGGAATATCCCTTTGGGTAGTTCAGGTCGGCTGTCCCGTCTGTGCTCCCTCCCAGCTTCTTGTGCACCTGCTTGCTGGCAGAGCATGGGGAACTGAAAACTCCTTAACTTAGTGTTGTGGTTTAATGCCAGCCAGCAACTAAGCACCTGGCAGCCACGCACTCACTTCCCCCCCACCCAGTGGGATGGGGGAGAGAATTGGAGAAAAACAAGTAAAACTCATGGGTTGAGACAAGAATGATTTAATAGAACAGAAAGGAAGAAACTAATAATGATAATAATAACAATAATAAAATGAAAATAATAATAATAAAAGGATTGGAATATACAAGTGATGCACAATGCAATTGCTCACCACCCGCTGACCGATGCCCATTTAGTTCCCGAGCAGCGATCCCCCCAGCCCCACTCCCCCCAGTTTATATACTGGGCATGATGTCACATGGTATGGAATACCCCATTGGCCAGTTTGGGTCAGCTGCCCTGGCTGTGTCCCCTTCCAACTTCTTGTGCCCCAACAGCCTTCTTGCTGGCTGGGATGAGAAGCTGAAAAATCCTTGACTTTAGCATAAAAACTACTTAACAACAACTAAACCATCAGTGTGTTATCAACATTCTTCTCACACTAAATCTAAAACACACTGTGCCAGCTACTAAGAAGAAAACTAACTCTATCCCAGCCAAAAGCAGGACAGGAGTATTGCCAGAAATTAATTACGTTGTAACTCTTTAGTATTTTTTGAGTAGAGTCAGCATAAAAATCTGTGTTTAAGAAATTCTCTGCAAACATTTGTTCTACCTGTTATGTGATATCCAAGGGGTTAAAGTTGGAAACAAGATCAACAATGGTGGGAACCTGAATAATAGGGAAATGGCTGGAAAGGCTTTATTAGGCTTAGTTTTTGGAGACCACAGCAGTTCACTGTGGAGTCCTTTAGCCCTCAGAGGAGAGATCTGATCCTGGGTGAGTGGTTAGGTACACCGCAACTGGGAACTATAAATATACTTTGTTCACAGCTAATCAGTTCAGAGAGATGTATGTGGTACAAAGGTTTGGTCCAATTAACACACTGTGTTGACTTTCTATATAGAGGATTTAGCAAGGACTGTGATTAAGCTCACAAATACATGCCACTGAAATACTTTCTCTGCCTCAGAAGAAAAAAGGCACAGGTGAACTTTGTTAATGGAGGAGGACAAATATTTTTAAACAAGACCTATCGTGCCTGTTGAGATGTGTACAGGAGGAACAGGAGCATTAGAGTTAGTTGCTGTCATATCCAAATCACATTTTAATTTACTCTGAGTACAGATGCATTTTTTGCTTTGCAACACATTTTATATAATTCTGTTGCTGTATAGAAATATAATAAAAAGTTGTGTGTTTGCTGCTAAAGGATGTATTATGATGTCTATACCAGGAAGAGCATGAAGATGCATATCCGTCACTTTCATTTAGAATACTAGTAAATAATCATGTTAATAGTTCTGGAGTAATTTTCACTGTCTGTATCTAAAAGTCTTTCAGTTGTAAATAGAAGTCTGATACTATATGGAACCTGCTATGTTCCTATGTCATGTGAAACATTTTTCTGAAAACCTGTCATTTCACAGGATACAGAGAAGCACTTGCACTTTAAACCCATGACATCAAGGATGTTATATGTCTGTTTCTGTCTCAGAGGGATAGAATGCCACAGGAGTTTCATAGCTAAGGCAGTATGTTTTTTCTCTTTCCAGAAACTTTGGAGCAAAATAGTGTTGAGATTGTGGGAGCACTGTTGGGTGACAGGAGACAAAGCTGCAGACCTGGAAAGACTGGAGAGGCTTGGTGGCCTTTATGAAGTGACTCTGTGGAACCTCTCTTCTGGAAGGAGACAAAATGCATAGTCCAAATTTGTAAGCATGTTTCCATGGGGTGAACAGTACTATCCTAATCTTTAGTGCAAACTCAGAACTAATGGGAAATTGACCCTGGGGCTTCTGGGAAATGACTAAAGGATATTCGCTTTGGGGAAAGTCAGTTTATGAGAATGATTGCTCCTGAAATGTCAGCATAGCGTTGTCTAACCTTATTTCAATTATACATTCATCCTAAAATTCACAATATGTAATATTTTAACAGGTCTCCTAGTGAAGTTCTACACTAATCAGTTTTTCATGTTCATCCTTAATTATGTCAATGAAAGCAGAAGTTTTTGGGTCTCTCTTTCTGTCTGCAAAATTATTTAGTCTCTTCTCCTTATTCTTTGATCGTTTGCTGGCAACAGGCTGGGGAGTAAATATTTAGATGATTTTTGCTATGATTGAGAAATCTTTTCATTTTACATGTGAAAGGCCTTAAGTACAGTCATGAGGTTTTCTGATGAGCTCAGATGAAATTCTGTTTTAAGGACAAAGATAAATTTGTCCTCAAAACTATAGGTTCCTCAGTGGCTCTAGAGACAGGCTTTATTATTCATCAGACACAAAGTGTACTTGGGTACCTAACAATATTTCTGATATTTTTTTAAAGAAATCTATTTGCTAATGTAAGTGTTCTCACAATGATAATTAATGCCTGGGAAATATGTCAGCAAAACTTGTTTACTCTGTGTAATTTGTTTGTTAATGAACTGTGTATGAACGGAGCACAATCTCAGCATATATGTTTTCATTATTCAGAGTTATTTGTTGAAATGTGTTGTTAAGCTGGCAGAATTTGCTGCTTTTTTGTGATCAACTTGTTACAGGAATTTGTTACTCACCATTTTTAAAATAAGTTGTTCTGCTTCATCACAAAAAGCACATTATCTGACTGTTCCTTACATTTTTTTGAGTGCCATACTTAAGCTCAGGATCTCCATGGACGCTCTTCAGCAAAGAAATATGAAGTAATTCACAGAATTAACCTGTGATACATTTTTTGAATTTTATTATTATTATTGGCATGCCTATTTGCCAAAATGTCCTTTCAAAAAATCTTACATGTCAATGCATAGTCATGGTGAGTTTGCTTATAATTCTGCAAGCAACTTTATGGAGAAATTTTGCAGTGTATTTGTTTCTAGGGTTTGACCCAGCCCAGTTGTACTTGTCCTCACCCCAGTGCTGTGAGCCAAAGATGTGTTATCATCCCACAGAAGATCTAATGACCTCGAAACACTGAAGTCTCTGGCCTTGAAGATAATGAGGTACGTACATTGATTTAAATGGAGGTTAGAATATTCCTGCACAGATAGCTGGGTATAGCCCTAAAATGCCTTGCATTTAGACAGTGTATTATGCTAATGTATACTTGGCTCAAAGCTGAATGTCAGCAAAACTGCACATCCAGGGAAATGAACCAAATTCACAGACCTGAGCGTGAGCACACACCATCATGATGCGTGGGTAGGAAGGAATAAACCAATCCAGATGCAGTCTGGAGAAGTGGAAACAGGAAATACTGGCAAAATCTGTCTCCACTTACAGTTGGTAAGTGGTATCTACAAGGTGAGTGATAGGAACATCTCAAAATGCCTGTCAGTTTCTTTTGACTCTACAAAGTCATTCCTGGTAGCTATTAATGGAAAGCTAAGCAGATTAGCTTAGATCATTGGTACATTTGGATGATTACACAACTTTAAAGATCTAAGATGAAAAAGGCTAACATAGATTTTATTCCTCCTCCCAAATTCAACTTTCCTAGGACAGAAAGAAAAACAGACTTATCTATACTTTTTCTATTCTCAGTCCAAAACCACTGAGTGCTGCCAGACAAGAAGATTCAAGAAACCTTTGTGTCTTTGTTCTATCCTGAAAGGCAGATGACAGCTTTACTTGTGCTGTGTTAATGAAGTGCACTGGTCTGCAAAGCCACAGAAAAGATTAAACTAGAGGGTCAACAAGGTTGTAAAGAGCTTCTTGGCTACCTGTATTGCCAGCTAAGGAACTCCAGCATTTCTGATGTGGAAGCCAACAGCCATCTGTGAAGACAATGAGAAGAGATGGAGATCAAGTTTCTGTTTGCTGTGTTAACAATGTGAGATTTATGATGTCTTTACTATTATTTACAGTTTAATTTGCATGGGTTGTGAGGAAAAAAGCATGTTAGGTAAATGAAATGTCCTCAGTGAACAATCTTATCAAGTGAAGTTCTGACACACATGCAACCCAGCACTGACCCATACTTCAGCTCTGGTCCCTCAAGCCCTTCTCCTTGATCTTTTGTAATCTTTCTGGGTAGGATAAGAAACATTTTCATTAGATAATCATAATTTTCATTCTTTCTCTTGTCAGGGGCTTTGAATTATCACTAGGGAAATGTATTTACCTTTTGTTACCTTAGTCACACTAACTTTAGAATTCCTCTAGACCTTTGTTCTGTGCACTTTCATGTATTCTTAATTGAGTGGCATAATATATTACTTGCTCAGAATAAGAGTATAAAGTTTAAGACATCCAGGTCAGATTGTATGACCTTTATTGGTCACCTTTCAACATCTACAGAAAAGGCAGCAGAGATGCTAAATATTTTATTATCTAATTTTATTATGTATTGTTAATCTACCTTTCTTTCTGAATTGATGTCTTCATACGTGCCCTTCTGATCTATGCTGTTGAAAGAGGCACTTATGGTATATATGCTACCTCATTTTAATTGTATATCTAATATATCTTATACAGCTTTAGACTGATCTTTGTCTCCAATAAAGAAGCTACTTTAACAATATTATTTATAAAATTTTAATTTATTAATTCAGAAGGAGTCTGGAAGGTTACATTGGATGACATAAGTCAATGTTATATAATGTAGTCTGAAGTACTTATATATAAGAATCTTCTTACTCTATTAATAGGTGTCCTTAAAATCCATGTGTTTGAACAAGTCAGAAGGGTGCTCAGAAGGCTATTAACTTTTTCTAGGGAATTTTAAGATCTACTTTGGAACTGTTCAAAACAAATTTTTTGTCTAGAAGAAAAGCAAGATGTAAATCAAGATAGTGGGGGAAGGTATTATTGTAACTCGTACTAATAGTCTAGTACCGGTTAAGTCCCAAACCATCAAATGATAATCACAGCTCTCACAACGCAGCATTAAATTGAGAGCCCTTAGTGAGATAAGTGTGATTTTGTGCCTGATTTCATTTGTTTATATATTTTGCTAATGAATCATAATTAATTTAGTCACATAGGTAAATACATTGTTAAATTCTGCAATGAATTATATAGAAAGAGCAGTAATGGATAACAAATCACACCTTGTCATTATGTTGACTTTGAAGAGTGAAAATAATTACCTCCACTGTCATTATAGTATGGTATACACACAGGTGAGTGGAAAATGGGTTTTAAAAGTGCCTGAAAGCTCAGGTCATTAGTTTGTAAAGAATACCATAAAACCTCACCTCTCCAACAGGAAAGCCCACTGTAGGCTCCCAAAATTGGAATACTGAAAGACCTACATTTACAAAGTAAGTGAATACTTAAACAAAACACTTACTCTCTATTTCACCTCCATTACCATACATCTAGCGCTTTGCTGCCTTAGCGGATGTGCCCTCCTATCAGCAGTGTGCAGAAGAGACACGGTTTTATCTCCGAGCCAGCGGGAGGAACCTCAGGCTCTGCAGCCCACCAAGGTTGCCTGGCCTCAGCAGTGTGACTCAGCCTCCGCGGCTGAAATGCCGCTGGTAGCTGAGTGAGGCAGTTTTGTGCTAGCTCAGCTGTCTCCTCGCTCTCATGCCGTGACCTCTGTGTCCGTAGCGTGAAGGCGAGTAGCCAGAGAGGATGCACGGTCTTGACAGAGGAGGGAGTGCATATAAGCATTGCAAGGTGCACAAAAATGACTGTGTCTCTCTTTTTCTCTCTCTCTTTTATATAACCTTATTTTCAATGTGAGAAACCACATAATGGCTTTTCTTTTCCTTTTTCTGTTGCCATTCAGATTTTGTGCGTTCCTTTCTGTAACGGCTCCCCAAGGTTAATTCCCTGATTATAATTGGGAATTAAAGAGACAAAATGTAGAATGAACATCTCACAGATATTGTCCGATCATTCTCCTTGGGTACTGCAATTCCTCACCTCTGTTCCCTGAGTTTTCTTTTGTTGGAGTTGCAAACACTGGGCTGGGGACAGAAATGTTATTCTACCTATACAATGACAAAGGGGGGGATGAGAATGGGGGATTGCTCCCACTAATAAAACAGATTTAAATAAAGGACTTTTTACAATGCTGGCAGCCCAAAGACAGAAAAACTATGCTGCTACTGCTGCTGACGTAGGGTGTGTAATGGACTGGAAAGGACTCACAGGCATGTCAGAGGACAGGGGCACCCCTGGATTGAGAAGGCAGTTTGGAGGCTAAATGCTGCCCAGGTTCTCCTTTCATGTAAACATATCTGACATATCCTATCTGGTAACGTTTTCATGAACGTAAGACTCATTTCCTTTGAGAAACCCACCAAACTGATAGCTAACAGAATGATGCATATGGGATCTTATTTTTTTTTTTATTTTATTTTACTTTACTGGCACAGGTTAGCTCATTTTTTCCTTAGAACAGTTCTAGCATGGTGGAGGTTGTGCACTTTTGACCCACAGGTAGGTCTTCAAACAAATGAGGAGCTTGGTGTCATTGCATGAATGTCTAAATTTAGTAGCCTGGTGACCTGACTTCCTGTAAACGACTATGTGAATCAGATATAGGTAATTCTGCAATTCTGCAGTTTATAGTAGTCCAGTTTTGTAAAGTGGATCAAATTTCTACTTCCCTAACATAATAAGTTTTCTTATAAGGTTGTTATTTTCCCTAAGGCTAATAGCTTGGTTTGTTTTCTTTCCAAGTAGATATGGAGAAAAAACAAACAATACAGCTAAAAAAGCTTTGTTTTACTGTCCTTAAGTTTAACATTTCCTTCTCTGGTGAAAAAATTAGGCTGTAGCTATCTATACAGAGCACTGTGATGACAAACCTCTGATTTACAGGTCTTGAGGAAAATTTGATGAAGGAGTACCTGTGGGAGAAAAAGAGCATTAAAGTTCTAAAATCCGCTTTTTCTGCAATTCAGGTTTCATTTGTCTGTTGAGTTTATATGTGCCTCGTGTGTTCATTAGTGAAAAAAGCACAGAAAAGGTTTGCAGTGAAGAAAAAAAATGTGCCACATTTCAGAGGTATTTGTATTATTATGTTTAAAAAAAATTTTATTTTTTTTTTCTGAACAGGCCTGGGATGAACTGAAGCAGGCAGGAAAGCAATGATTCTGATCAGATCTGATCTCCTCCTGCCTCACTGTGCCCTCTGCACACCTCCTACAGCTTTGTTTTAATAAGATGCTTTGTTGAGAATTTGAGAGAGCAGACCTAGTTTCTCTTGTGCATTACAGTGAAGGTTAATAAATGTGGGAAAACAGTATCTAAATAAAAGGGTTTTTTTATTTCATGTGCTTCAGCTTTTTTACTCTTTGAATTATTGATTTCCCAGTCTCAGATTCTATGTGTTGGGAAATGACTTACAAATATTAATGATATTCACAGAGGCAATACTGAAAACCTTTGTAACCCATGTGACTCTTTCCTGAAATTATTACCTGTCAATATGAATTAGTCATCAGACATGACAAAACAGAATGCTCTTCTAGAAAGGTCTGAAAAAGCATAAGGCATTGTTTAAAGATGAAAACTAAGAACATCTGGTTCAAATGAAAGGCAGGAACTTCTCAAATACTCCTCTTATAAGCTGCATACAGGCAAACAGTAAGGGCCTCTCAGCCATTTTTCTTCTCTGACTTCTCTTCTGCCAGTTTTCCCTGGCTGCTCAGGCTGCTGATAGGTCAAGCTGTAGCAGAGAAGCTCCATGATAACTGCCTTTATCCTGTTCCTGGGTCACACTGGCTCAGCAACACAGTCAGTTCACAATCAACAACCTGCCTACATCCTCAGGGTGCCTGGTTTTGGCTTTTATACGTTGTGTAAGTCTACTAGTCTGCATTAGTGAGGCTGAAGCTGGTGTTGGCAAATTGACAACATCACACATCACAGATGCCCTCACCTTTTTTTGCTATTATTTTCTCATTCTGCTTCTTTACCTTTTCCGTTTTTTCAACCCCCCTGTTTCCTTCTGTATGGCCTCAATTCAGAAACTCTGTTATGCTATGAGATGTCTCGGCTACTAACTTGAGAAAAAACAGATTCTTTTCCCTTTTTTGTTTAGGTAAGCTGAATGGTAAGTTTTCAAAGGAGAACTGAATGTTAAAATGAAGGAAATGTCATCCTTTACCTGGGTCACAAAGATGTGCAATATGTAACTGTTATTGTAGCTTAAGTGCTGTCACAGTGTTGACTTAACTGCTTTGCTGATTGGACCCCTATGTTTCCTTTCATCACTTACAGCTTCATTCACTTTCTGAGCTTTCTATCTTTTGATTACTTTTTCCACTGCATCTGCAACTAAAAATTTGTGCAATGCTATTGCTTGCTGGCATTTACTGATTTCAGTGTGAGTTTTGGTAAGGACCATCGGTAATGAATGGAAAAGAGATTTTGGTCAAGAGAGAGTCAAAACTCTTGAGCTCAATTCATTCATGTTGTTCTGCCTGTATGATCTCTGGCATATCTCCCTGTAGATGCTTGTTATGGGTTTGTGTGGCGTGGTTTTCTTTAGTAGTGGGGGAGAGGGCTGCAGAGGTGGGTCCTTTAAGAAGCTGCTAGAAGCTCCCCCGGCTCCAAAGAGTCGGACC